>JALPQI010002816.1:0-89596 GCA_025490895.1 Thaumatotibia leucotreta | reverse complement strand
TGTCCGTTTGTCTGTCCGTTAGTCCGTCTGTCTATCTGTCAGCATACTCTTCTTAGCATGGTACTAGAGTGTGCCAGCGCTCTATCAGTCTTCATCTATCGTTTCGTGCGTTTGTCCGTCTGTCTGTCCGCCCATTGCTTAGATCAGTGACCATTTACAATTTGTTGTAGGTATACATATTAGTTAAGCCGACAAACTCGAATAATAAATATCCAAAAAAAAAACTATTGGAGTTCCTCCTCTACACGTGAATACAATGTGGGGTATCCGTGAATAGGTATTTCAAAAAGAGTAAAGGTATTTTCTAAATTCACTATTTCGAAAAAATATGAAAAATATCTTACATATTTGGCTTAAGGAATGCTGATAGATAATACTAACTATCCTGAACATAATTGGTCTAGCCAGTTTCTACCAACTACGGAACGCTATACTGAGCATGGATATACATGCACTTGGCCGGTTTTTTTCCTCATGCGTTATTTTTAGGATTTCGTAGTAAACAAAAAACCCTTATAGTTTAGCCATGTCCGTCTGTCTGTCCGCAGCATAGCTCAGTGGCCGTTAGTACTAGAATTTGGTACAGGTATACATATTAATTATGCTAACAAAGTGGTAGAATAAAAACTTTGGTGGGCTGTGGGTTTAAAAATAAAACCATTTCGAACGTAATCGGCCCAGCCGTTTTCGAATAACTACGGAACCCTATACTGAGCATGGCCCGACATGGTCTTGGCCGGTTGTTTGATATTGTATTCTCGCCATTTTCCGCAACTCGACATCTAACGTGCCTATTTTGCGTGATCTCAACGCTGGCCAAATATTTTGCTGCCGCAATATTATAATATAATTACAAGAGGTTGTATGTTACATTTTTTCATATTACCGTGAAACTAGCCAACATTGGCCGCTTTTTTCGGAAATCCTAAAATATCTCAAAAAAAATTATATTAAGCCTTGTAAGTTTTTTAAGTGGGGCCTTGCCACGCTGCGCCGTCCAGTGGTATTTTCATAAAGTGGTAAAACTTGAAAGTGACAACTGTAGGCTATTTTTCATGATGGGCAATGTCTTCAATGTCCGTTTGCTAAAGTACTGGATAAAATTGCCCAAAGCCATAACTTATTTTCTGATTAGCTTTTTCCAATAAAACTACTATCAATGTAATCTACTGTTCTCATTTTATTACAGGTCATGGTTTTTTTTTTTACCCTTACCCTGTTTTGAGAAATTTATGTCTACATTTTGCCAAGATTTTGCCCGCCAAATAACCAACCTCACTCAAGAAGCTCTAGCAAACAACTAGATGAAGATAGACGCAAAAGTCATACTTGGTGTTGCTTCTCACATAATCTATTTTATACTAAAAATAGTTAGGCCGCCATAAGAATGTAATTTACTATACATATAATAACCAATTTATTTAAAATTCAAGTTTTGGGCAATGTTTCCCCTGGAGGCAAAGTGGGCTAATTTTACGGTAGTAATTCTATGTGTATTTAGCTATATTTTACTGAAACCTGTATCTTTATACCTATTATAGTCAACTAATAGTCTAAAATTCACGATATTACATGGTTCTATGTTGTGGTCATATAACTTACAAGGGCAATAAGGTTCTATGTTTATTTGATTGATATTATTGTAAGTGGTTATATCATATATAAAATGTACTTAATATTTATAGTCATATACATTGAATTTAGGCTGTGTGGTGCGGCAGTAACAATATATTTGCCACCTACCAAGTTGGGGAACATTTCCGATGGGTGTTATAAGAGTCGACTAAGGGACGGTACTACGCTGATCCAATTATTTGAGATGGAGGCAGGGCAGCAGCCTCATCATAATGGACACATTACTGCAATCACCAATCTGTTTGCCCAGCGTGGCTATTATGGGCATTATGTCCTACCTAATGTACCCATACCCCATACGCATAAATAAAATAATAGAAGAGGCCCACGTCAAGACCACTGTATTAGACTGATGATGTGATATTGAATTTGATAAGAAGGTATCCTTTTACCATTTAAGTGTATTTATCTCATAAAATCATCTATAGGTACTCATATCCATCAGTATAAGCATAATAATCTTATTATAACATCGATCGACCGATCTTTTTATTAGAGAAACGTGGCCTGCATGCATCGTATCACTTATATAATGGTGTTTCATACTTAATCGCTCAAATCAAACTAATGAGGTGCCGTGTTCCACAGCCTTAGATACCATGGACCCTTTGATATTAAGACACCTGAATGGATGCCTTGGTATACCAGCATAGAAGAAAGTGGAAGATGCCATGCCAGAGGACCTAACCCGCGTATGTGCCAGCCATCCTGGAACCCTTTGATATAGCAAGAATCCTTTTCCCTTTGAGATAGCAGTGATGAGTATTTGTTGCGTTGCGACCTCAGTGCGCAAAAGTACTCGTTATCATCAGATCGGCTGCGGTCATATACTCATATGCTGACTCCAGTGGCAGCGGTGAAACGCTGGAATGTGGAAGACCAAGCTAACCACGAATAAATAAATATTAATATATATAGTCTTTTTCCTTTTTTAGTTTTAGTAGGTACACACGCCAACCCAGTTAACTCTATCAAAGATTTCGATTCTGGACCGTGTACGTGTTTCACTTAGTCGATTTAACCAAACTTTGATTCGAAATGTAACGCTTATTTTCGAATAGTCATGTCAAATCTCCATAGTACTTTAGCACTACATATATATCTGAGAGAAAGCGTTATTCTTCGAATAAAAGTTTGGTGAAACGCAGCCTTAGTTTTATTTTCAGTGACGTCTCAATTGTTTTTTCTTAAAATCTTGAATTGGTCCCGATCTGTCTTTGTCACCCATTCTTGATTCGTCATTTTAACTGGGGTCAACTATATCAACTTTGGTAATTTGTTGTATTGTCAACATCTTCTTTGGGTGTGTTGCTCTAACTACTATCTTACTATACTATGTGCTAACTATAAAAAAATACTAAGTGATACAATCAGAACGGCATCAATTTAAGAACTTGACATACGACGACTGAGAGTATAGTTCGTGAAATATAAATTGGTAACTTTCTACCTACATTATAGTAAAAATAAACGTTCAATTTATATTTCTCGAACTATACTGTACGCTTAGCACATGATTGCTATGTCAGTATGTTATCGCTACATGTATAGATTTTCTATCTTTTACCAACAATATGAATAAAAGGGAGATGGATAATCTATCTCGCGGCGACACATTGTCGCACTGAATCATAACACTAATTTCAATGCCACGGCAAAAACAGCAGCTGTCACTCCATCCACGCCACCAAAGTGTCACAAAGGAATTTGTCAAAAACTATAAGCAAGTGCAGTCGCACCGAGACCTAGTCGGTCTCTATTGATCTGTGACTTGTATATCGGTCTTTGGCGTTGAAACAGTGTAACCAACATAACCGTTATCGCCGTCCACAAGGTTTCAATTAGATTGGACAATGACTGATATATTGGTAGGTACTGATTAACAAGAGAGTTTCAACGCCAAAGACTATTTGTAAGTCACAATCCACAAAATAATATGTAACAATACACGTGCGTAAAGTTCAAATTTAGCTTTTATAGTTTTACGTGGCGTTGAAAAGGTTGAAGCAAGTCACCAGTCTCACGACCACAGACAACATAACCTCAAGACTTAGCATAGCCGGGCGACCCCCTCTGTCACGCATACGGTGAATTCACTCCATATTAGAGCCACGCCTCCATTGCTAACTTCAGTCTGCGGCCGGCGTTCATGAGATAATTACGAAAGTTTTAACGTGATTTACGTCATGCAAAATGCATTACTGTTGCGTGAAATTGTGTGGCAAGAATACAAAAACATCTAGTGTGCAAAAAGATGGTATTTCGTTTCACAAGTGAGCAATTTTTTATAAATTTCAATTAAAATTAAAAATAGTTTAAGCATAAAATCTAGTGCACTCGTTGATGTCTTTTTACAAAGTCTCTTTCTAATACTTTGCACGAAGTATAACTCCCTCCTTGTCTAGCGTAACGAGCAGGTAGGCCGTCTGAACTAGGGATGACCGTAGAGTATGTTTGTTTACTATCGATAAGGTAACTAGAGATAAATTAAAATCTTTATTCTCAATCGTACCAAGCAACATACTGTGCGGTGGAGTCTCCGTATCCGAACTAGTGATGTCTATGCCTGCAGTCTGTTTACTATCGATAAGATATTACGATTATATTCAATTATCCTCAAATAAATTCTGGTTAAGTGTAAAGTGTAGAAGTATAATTTTCAAAAAATACTATTATGTTAAATAATATTGTGTATCTTCTCTAAATGCCCAAACATGAAAGAAATGTGGATGAATGCTACAAAACGGCCACATGATTGGTTTCCTGCTCCTAGCAGTGTGATATGTTCTCGACACTTTAAACCGGAATACTTCAAATTAACAAAAACGAATAATAGACGAATTTTATATACAACGTATTTTAATGGTAGTTTTTTGGTAACTTTGTAACTACGAGTTAATGATTGTACAAATAAAAGTATAATTTGTAAAATTGTTTTATTTATTGTCTCAGAAAAGATATATTGTGATATTAATATTTGACCGCAACTTTGTCAGCGTGGATGATGATGATAAAATAACTATCCTTTGTTCTTTCCCGGGTCTTAAACTATCTCCATTCCAGATTTCATCTAAACCGGTTTAAATGTGAAGATGAAGACACAGCAGACAGACAGTACAAATATTTTTTTTATATAAAATGCATTTCAAGCTAAATCATAAGCTAGTATCATAATATATCTTCATCTGCGGGGATGATGATGATAATGATGATGATGAATGAAATATCGTATGTCCTTTCCCGGGTCTTAAATAATCTCCATTCAAAATTTCATCTAAATTGGTTCAGTGATTTAAGCGTGTAGACTCGGTAAACTGACAGACATACTTTCGCATTTATGGTATGCATTAGTACGGATATGGATTTACGGTTTTGTCGGTAAGTCACTGACAAATATTGAATTGTGAAAGCGATAGACATTGTAACCATCGATACTTTTATCGACATTCGGAAATCACTTGCGACCGGCGGACATTTTTGTTTTACACCTCATTGACCTTGAAACGACGAATCACAACACAGTTAGCTCATGTTACGCCGCCCGCACCTCAGCATTTTTGGCAGCATCGGTTTAAATGAAATAATTGTCTAAAGCTACGTCTTTAGGTTATGTTGTCTGTGCTCACGACTCACCAGTCAGCTATTTGGAATAAAGTTGATTTTTGTGGTAAAACATGTTAGTTTATTGGTGTCTGCAAATGACATTGCATTTATTCGTAACTCTTACACGCATCCAGTCCAATTGCCTTATTCATAAAACATCAAGACACATTGTGTTGGCGATGAAATGATTATATTTAGCTATTTTTGTAACGAACAGGTTGTGTAGCCAATATGCCAATCGCTAACATTCAGTCGCGAACGAAATTCAACTGTCTTCGTCACACCAATAAGAAAGAGTGACAGAGAGAAAACTACGATACACTACCTGCTCAGCGTAGCGTAGCGATTGGCACGTTAGCTAACATAGCTACGGACTCAGATCTATCGACCTCTTTTGAAAAGCAAGTTCAGTTTCTCAAAAGAGGTTGGTGACAGATTGCAAACTCTGTTAAACCAAACTTAAAGAAATCTGCATTAACAAGCAACTCGCAGCTACGCGTCTTTTTTCAATTGTATAGATTAAAAAGAGAAGTGTGGCGGCAAGTTGATGTTAAACACAAGATATGCTAGCCTTGCTATAGGAATTAACGTGACTAATAATCATAACATTACCTCCTGATAACAGTAGGTAAGGACATTTTTTCGCCGCCAATGAATTGATATAACTGATAAAATATATGTTCGTTTAACACTACGAAGCTGATACTTACTTTGTTGAGTTAGTTGTTTACATGCAATTCGTTGCTTGGCGTGTGTTGCTCGCTTTTATTTTTTGACGTGGCGGTGAAAAGGTGAACGAAAAGGTGCCACTTTGTCACTTAAATTGATGGCTTTTCCTTTTGACATAGGATTTAAAACAAATTGGCAGATTGTAGTGTATTGCGTCCTTTTTCCTTAACTACGTTCGGTTATGCGTTTAAATTTGGAACAGATTTTAAAATTCTAGTGGGTCTCTATTCCAGTATCCATAAATATTAAAATAGTAAACGACACGAAACGTCATTTCAATACGTTTTCCTTATACAAGCCATACGACATTCAATCTCGATTAATCGGAGAATAGGCACCACATGTGATTGTCTATTTGTTCAAATCAATTTTGACAGGAAAACCACTATTATTCCGTTCCCAAGAACACTAAACGTAGCGTTCGCGGCCAAAAACGTTTGAAAGAACATTAACCGTAACGGAAACTTTATAAGAAGAACATGACATGACAGTTCATCTCTTACAACAGAATTAGGAAAACCGTTATTATTCCGTTCGTTGAGAACAGAATCGGCCATTAAGCGTTCCGTCAAAGAACATTAAGAAGTATCGGTTAATGAGAACAAAAACTTTATGATTATGGTTTGGGGTTGACGTATGGTAACGGTTTGAAAATAATAACGGTTTCCGATCCCTGGGTGTAAGTTGCATACTAGACAAGAGAACTGAGGATGTACAAAAATTCTCATAGATATATTGATAGCTTTTCACATACCTCTGCACAACAAGCTTTATGTGGTTCTGCGCATTCTTGAACAGGTTCTGCGCATCTTCATGCCTGAGATCGCGCGCGTCGTAATCGTCGATCTTGGCGATTATATCGCCACGCAGCAAGTCCTTACCAGCTGGCGTGCCAGGAGTCACCTGGAAATTAGGTGGAGATACATTCGTCTGGTGGTGTGGTCTAGCCGTGTGGTAACGGCAGTAAGAACACATTTATCATCACCCCCAACTCTACCCAGTCTACCCACAGATGTGCGATTGAAGTGGCATTGATAGAAGATTGATGATGGGCTGCAGCGTCATCATAGTGGACACATTACTGCGATCGCCAATCCGCTTGCCCAGCGTGGCGATTATGGGCATTTACCTCCTAATGCGTCTATACGCAAAGTTAATAAGAGAGGCCTACGTCCAGCAGTGGACTAATATAGGCTGATGATGAAGATGATGATGACATTCGTCTGTATTCGGATCTGCAGGCCTAACCAAGATGCTATTCTGCAATCGTATACGACAAGCGATAAGTCACGTGACCATAATTATTTATGGGAATGGTCACGTGATTTTTCGTTGAGAATCTGTCATCATCATCAATTATCATCAGCCTATGATAGTCTACTGCTGGACGTAGGCCTCTCCTATTAACTATGCGTATAAACACATTAGGAGGAAAATACCCATAATCGCCACACTGGGCAAGCGGATTGGCGATCGCAGTAATGTGTCCACTATGATGACGCTGCTGCCCATTATCAATCTTTTATCAAATAATGGTCAGTGACACTTCAATCCCTTAGTCGACTCTTACGGCACCCGCAGGAGGAGTTGGGGTGTGGACAAATGTAATCTTATTGCCGTCACCACACGGCATTCGAATCTTTCATTATCTTTTTTTATTATTTTGGTACAACAAACTGGCTCCACTCCACCTGATCGTAAGTGAAAAGTAGAGCCCAAATCGCGGCGGCAACGAACAGGAGACAATCAGTAACAAGTTAGTTGCCCCGCTAGATGCTTCTTCACGCTTCGTTTAAAGGGTCCCAACTTATAGGTATGCGGAAACACATGAGCCGGTAACGAATTCCACTTTTTAATAGTCCGGCATATGAATGAATTACCGAATTTCTTAGTACGTGTGGGAATATTTTCCACGGTGAAGGAGTGACACCGCAAACCGGCACATGTGGTTTTATAACGGAAAGGGGAGGGCGGGATCAGGGATAATAACTCTTCAGAACACTCACCATGGTACAGGCGATACAAAACGCTCAGAGAACCAATCTTATACGATTGCAGTAGGCTTATGATGGTAGGTACTGTATTTAATCGATTGTCAGGGTTGCCGTCACGTTCTAACATGTATGCAAGTGCGAAAGTGACGACACCATCGCCCGCGGCCGGTATCCGTTCTAGCAGGGTGTAGGCCCGCAGTACACAACGGCCTCTGACCGAGGGTGCTCCGGACGAGGACCCTCTTAATAGGTCCAAATATGTCAAGCAGTCATCGACTTAAAATACGTGAGTAACCTGGATCGATATATGGCAGCTATAGCCACTAAAGCCAATTAAGAGATAAAAATCTTTGAAGCAGCTACTGGGATTATTTAATCACATGGTTTGATTGATTTCCCTGATACCTATGTTTGAGTTAAGTTGACTTTATACCCAGGATTCCATAAAATTGTCTATTCAGTAGTGGAAACTGTTTGGCTTATGTATAATTGTATATTCCTAGTGTAACTCTTCAAATGTACTTTTTGTATGCTGTTTGTTTCCCATTATCAATAAATAAATAAAAATAAAATAAAATAAATAAATTCTTGAGATTCGCAATTAATGAGGCAAATTAAGATTTTCGGCGTCCTCAATTAGCGCTAGCTCCAGACATAAACAAGGCTGAATTTTAAGAGCGGCAAACGCCAAGATAATAAATTCAGATCACGCATTGGTTTCGGTAAGTGACGTGCTATAAATAAAGAAAATAAGGATCTTATTTCAAAGTCTGTAGCATTTAAGTATTCCGTGTTTACATAAAAGTATAAAAATGATCAAGGTCTTTCAGTCGAATAAGTTTTTTAGTGCTGGAATTCTGCAGTTCGGCTCGTCTGCTTTAAATTCTCCTAATCTACTAATAATAGACTATTACTATTTATACAGGGTGGAAAAAGATTTTGGGTCAGTGAGGTTAGCTATCAGATCCCGTGTAGCTACGTGAAAATGGTCTTAGAAGACCTTCCCGCGATTTTCAATTAAAGAAGATTAGCGTTTTCAGATTTTGGAAAAAGTATACAGGGTGCGAGGAAATGGTCATTTTTGACAAACTTTTTTTTTGATGCCAATCGATCCTGTTTCTGTTCAGGATCAAAAGCTTGTATGGGACCAAAAAAAATTTTCGGCTAGAAAAGCCGGAAATCGGGATTTAAAATTCCCATACAAATTGCATGAAAATTAAAATTATTTTTTCACGCCTAATTTTTTTATGCCAATCGATTCCATTCCTATTCAGTACCAATAGTTTCCTAGGGGCCAACTTACGGCAACGTAAAAAAAAAACAAAAATAAAAAAAACCTTTTTCATACATTGATTATGAGAAAAAAGTGAAAATTAATTACATTATCTGTGGCGCTAATTAATGTTGCTAATGATTTCATACAGTATTATTATTATCATTTAGCATAGGATGACTAATTATCGTGACAGATAAGAACACTCACCATGGTACAGGCGATACAAAACGCTCAGAGAACCAATCTTATACGATTGCAGTAGGCTTATGATGGTAGGTACTGTATTTAATCGATTTTCAGGGTTGCCGTCACGTTCTAACATGTATGCAAGTGCGAAAGTGACGACACCATCGCCCGCGGCCGGTATCCGTTCTAGCAGGACGCAAGCCCGCAGTACACAACGGCCTCTGACCGAGGGTGCTCCGGACGAGGACCCTCTTAATAGGTCCAAATATGTCAAGCAGTCGTCGACTTAAAATACGTGAGTAACCTGGATCGATATATGGCAGCTATAGCCACTAAAGCCAATTAAGAGATAAAAATCTTTGAAGCAGCTACTGGGATTATTTAATCACATGGTTTGATTGATTTCCCTGATACCTATGTTTGAGTTAAGTTGACTTTATACCCAGGATTCCATAAATTCTTGAGATTCGCAGTTAATGAGGCAAATTAAGATTTTCGGCGTCCTCGATTAGCGCTAGCTCCAAACATAAACAAGGCTGAATTTTAAGAGCGGCAAACGCCAAGATAATAAATTCAGATCACGCATTGGATTCGGTAAGTGACGTGCTATAAATAAAGAAAATACGGATCTTATTTCAAAGTCTGTGGCATTCCGTGTTTACATAAAAGTATAAAAATGATCAAGGTCTTTCAGTCGAATAAGTTTTTCAGTGCTGGAAATGCTGCAGTTCGGCTCGTCCGCTCTAAATTCTCCTAATCTACTAATAATAGACTATTACTATTAGTATAATCTGTCCATATCCAACAATCCCTGTCAGTAGAAAAAGGGGACAATTAAAAAAAAATGGCGCGATGAGTTATAATACTTTGCCAGCTTTTTTACTGACATGGGTTTTTGGGGACATATCTTGTTTATTTTCATTTAGTTTCTTGTTTGATTGTGTTATCAAATATTGCCACCTAAAGACTCATTTCCCAGTTTCCGTTTGATCCCGGAATGAGGGGCAAATGACAATTTAATATTATAATTTAATAGAACTGTTCTATTGCTGAAACTGGAAGATAATATGAACTCTGTAAAACGAATGAAAATTATATTGCCAGATTTCTCCTCATTTGTAACTGTTCGCTAAGTTTTAAAAAATAATCGCTAAAAACTTAGCATTTTTCCCGTTGACAGCTCAGACGGAACTAAACACAGTATTACGTGTAATGACATACTGACGCCAGAAATAAATTAGCAGATTCCAAGCAAGAAAATAGCTCATTCTCATTACTTTATTATGTCACACTCGAAGGTTGAGAGAGATGGGCCATGACATTCTACGGATTCGTTCGCTCACCTCAGAGATATAAACAGAAAGTCAGGTGTGGGATGTACGGTATTGGATCACGGTTGCAATAACATTTTACTCCTTAGTTCTTGTTACTATGGAAAAACAGCTCTACTGGGCTCTGCTGAGTAGGCGTAGATACTGTAATTTTCGGGCTTTGTCACTCCAATTACACCGGCATTGGAGTTACAGAGAAAGATGTCCAATCACGATTTAGGATGTGTCCGGAAGGTGTAAGTACAGGGGTATATCTTATTTAGTTTGACAGGTGTAGGAAGTCCAGGATTTAGATACTTATTTATGAAGTACTTAGCCCCTGCGACGAGCTTTCTGTCTTAGCTGCTCTTGTCTGTACAACTCGCAAATCTTTGTGATAAAATACCCACTAGGGAAAATAATAGGTAGTGGGTATTTATTTCTTGGAAATAACTGTGACAAAGCTCAAAGGCTGGTATTTAGCGTTTGCGTATCGTGAAGGCACCAGCTATCATATTGCCTCGAAGGGCTAGAAGTGCATGCGACCTTGGGGCCCGCCGGGCGAGCGCGACGTATGCACCGTCTTTGGCCCGCGGCCAGGCTAAAAGCGGACCGGCGACGCTCCAACGCGACATTTTTATTGAAAACAAGCACCGGATCAACGGGTTCCCATCGCATTCAAAACCAGAATGAAACTGGCCTATACTACCTCGAACACCGAAGTTCGTAAATTTCGGGGATGTGTCTCTGTCGCTCTAACAAAGTCGTCATTAGAGTAACAGAGAAAAATCCCCGAATTTTACGAACTTTGGTGTTTGTGGTAGGGTCGCTGATCTAAAGCTCTGCCTACTGGGGGTCACTGTTGCTGGTTCTGGGCGCAGAGGCGAGGTGCGCAAATCCATCACTTCCCCAAGTCAATGGCGAGGACAGGATATAAATACTCCTGTCCATCAACACTCGTTCGACGGAGATTCTCAGATAATTTGTTGCGAAGGCTGTACTCTTCAGCCACCGTATGTTTAATTTGAAATTGGCTAGGACATGTGCCTTATCGTTCGAGAATACGATACACTATCGAATCAATTTTCAAATGGACATACGATGAATGTTTTCAGCATAGCAGGGTCTTTGAAGATCCAATTTTCTGCAGCTGGCGGATACACATTTCGCTTGCGCTCATGACGCATGCTTACGTCAAGTGAAGTAAACAGCATGACCTAGCCTAGAGACGAGCGAAATGGTAAGCTTGACGCACGAATCTGGCCGCGTTTTGGAAACATAACAAAAACAGCCCATGTTACTCATAGGTCGCTAATGGCAGTGGAAGAAGTGACGAGGTACGCAGTTACTTGGTAAATACCTAGCAGGAAGGAATGTACGCCAGACGAAAAATAGTGGTTACGACTTCTTCGCCGAGGATTTAAATCGAAAAGTGGTAAAGGGTGAATATCTGAGCGTTTCGACCACCTAATTTTGGTGGTATCATTTTTGACGAAGTTTATATTCGTTACAATGTGCTACTTTGTCATTTGAAGGAGGCACGGTATCTTAAACAAATGACGAAGTATAACATAGAGACGTTTACATATTCACCCTGGTACCTAAGGATAGATTGCAAAAAAAGTACATTGTTAACAATGTACCTACATTTTTTTTAAAGACCTTATGTTCTTTATCAAAACAAAAATCACTATCGCCTCAATTGTGTTACGAACCTTAGTTATACTAATTATAGTAGTGTGTACTCTGTCCTACAACCTTTGCCAGTAGAAAAAAGCGTTATATTTAAAAAAATATGCGCGTATTGTTGACCGTTCATAGAAAGTTAGAATTTGTAGTTTTTTTTGCCAAAAGTTATGACACAAAATTTCAACTTTGAAACACAAAAATTACGACATAAAATTTTGTTTTAATTATCTTTGTACTAACTAGAAAATATAGAAGAAATAATAATGTGTTTCCAAATTGTAGATAGTTTGTTTTTGGCAAGCTCATCAGTTCTAAATGGCTACACGGATTTTTAACGTATCGCAGTCGTTAGCGTCACCGTACCTAGGTCAGGCTAGACGGGTTATTGAACACTTTATGGTTGAAGGTTTGGCTTAGTCCGATGTTCACATCATTCATTGTAATATTACTTCTATCAAAACAACAATATCTTGTATCTTTCGTCTATTTCAAGTGATCTATACTATAATATTTGAAAAAGGACGATACGAGTATTGTTATTTTATGATTTGTAGGTTTTTACAAGTCTGTGCCTGAACCACTTTTCGTTTCTGGCTATAGTGACTAACTATTCTCTATTAGAAAACCAACAACATGTATCTATTTTTTCTAGTTGAGTGGAATGGTTATTATTTATGTGTCATCATCATCATCATATTTTTTCAGTACCCTGCTGGACATAGGGCTCTCCTATTTCCTATGCGTATGGACGCATAGCGTGGGTAGGCTCCCCACAAGGTGGGCTGATAACCTGGTGACTGGTGAAGGTCGTAGGAGTCCGCTGGATGCGGGTGGCACAGGACCGGTCATTGTGGAAATCTTTGGGGGAGGCCTATGTTCAGCAGTATGATGATGATGGACGCATAAGGAGGTAACTATTCGGTTATTGGAGATTGATGATGGGCAGCAGCGTCATCACAGTGGATCACTACCTACACCGAACGTCAAATGCTTGGCCAGCGTGGCGAATATATATACCTACAGTTACCTACCTCCTATTGCGTCCATTCGCTATATTATGAGAACCTTACTGACGGTGCAGATTAAATGATTTTTTTTCATCATCAGATAGCGCGAAGATTGTATCGTTACGATATAAGGATATTATGACGATACAATATATGTGGTCAAAATTATTTTTGTTGTCTTGTTTCATACCACACTGTCAAGCTTTTAGTTGCAGTTTCGAATCAGTATTTATATAAAAACATCCGGTGCACTTAATATTTCTTTTTCACCTTAGATTTTAATACATAAATCAAAAAATGAAAATAAAACATCGTCTCATATAAAAATCGCCACTGCGTCACGTTTTTTAGGGACACAAAATAAGACAACGAAAAGAATTTTGACCCACGTAGCTGTGTGCAGAGATCGAAACAGAGTTTTTAGAAAAACCTCGATATTGTTCAATATTTTTAAATGTTTTACACCCTTTATCTTTATGTAGTACTCAATATTTTATGTAATTAACAACATCGTCTATTTGAGTTATGTATCCACTCCATTAACAAAGAATTTACATACAGAAGAGCGAAAAAGAACGGAATTAGAACCGTTCTTTCGTATGGAGAAAAAACCGGTATCCGATCCCTGCCTGTGTGTTTAGATGACATGTATGATTACTAGTAGACCAACCGAATTGCTTGGCACCCTCAGCGTGTGTTTGAAGGATTTAATACGTGTTGTTAGATTACTCTTTATTGCAGGGATGACATAATTATGTTATGGTCTAACGATTTCAATGAAATATATAACGCTTGGTGCCAACATTTGATGTGGGTATCGTAAAAAAATCAAAACAGGAGGGTATTTATATATAGATTTGACATCCATGTACAGAAAGTTTATTTTAAATACTCTTTATTTTTATATGTGAATAGAAAGCTCGACGCAGGGGCTACTTCACAAATAAGTATAAAAATGTAGTACTTCCTGAAAAACCCTTAACTTTCAGACATGGGGCCTATTGCATAACAAAATACAACTAATAATACAAGTGGAAGTCTCTTTCTAGTAAGAGAAATAGATAAGAGACTTCCGCTTGTAATATTAGTTGTAATTTGATATGCAATATCCAACAGAGAAATATAAGTTTGTATTTGCAAAATCCTGGTCACGGCACCAAAATGTAAACTACACTGAACAGCAAATAAGTCATAAGTCGTAACACTCGTAACGTACAGTCAAAGGTAAAATAAGGTGTATATAAAATGCTAAAAAATGTCCCAGTGCACTTTAATTATGTGTAATAAGAATGTCGTAATATATTCACAGCAGGATTCTTTCGATACATATTTTTGTAATTGCCTGTAACAGCAAGACAAAAAATAAATGAATCGATCTTATGTTTATGATATTTGGTTGCATCGAACATACTCGTAAAAGCTATACATCCTACGTTTATTTATTTTTGACCAAGCTTTCCAATATCATTGAGCCGTGCGTCTGATCCGATATTGCAGTGACTCATTGGCCATATGGAAAGGAAGCAATGAATATTTTAATAGAATCGCGAGAAAGGGATCAAGGCCATTGAAGATTTATTACATCGAAGGTCGCCAGATAACTCTAATGGATGTTATTAATGAGTTACCAGGAAGCATGCAAAAGATAATTATCGTCATAACCAGCGTACGAACGAAGGCTCCCATTACTGTAAGCAGGATTTCTGTCTTCGCACAAGAGGTTTTTACATCACATGAATCTTTGAAATTTTTCGTGTTTTATATTAAGGCACATTATAATTCATAGGAATAAAAAATCAACCAGGGTTCAGGCCCTGTAGTATTCATAATTTGTTCAAAACAGTAGTTTTGCAGGAAGGGTGTTTTAAGTGCATATATTTATTTAGATATAGAGATTATTTAGATATAAAGTAAGTAGATGACACATTTAAAAATAAACTGTTAGTTTTAAGGAATTGTTGCAATATCCAACCAGGGTCCATGTATTGTATTACTATAGGTATACCACACATTGGATGCAAATAAAGATCTCTCTCTCTATTTCTATTTTACTTCGTCACAAAACAATCTTCGATATTAAAAAAATCTTTCAGGCAATGTAATATTAACAAAGTGCATTGTTGTAATTTTTGCGTAGCTTTTGTGTAAGCGTCGTTATTAACAAGTCGAGTTATAGTTACATTCTAGAACGTAAATCGATTTAATAAGGAAGCCTAGTCTCGTTACATCAGATTAAGCTCCGATGATCATGGACTAGTATTTGATATTATATTGATGGTTAATAGCCAGCGTAATAAGAAATAATTACTGCTTATTGACAAGCTGGGCCGGATTTAGAGGTTGAGAGGCTTCGGGGCAACAAATGAGTGGAGGCTCCCTGGCCCCCGATTATTTTCCAAATAAAGTAGAAAATTTTTTTCAGTCAAGTTATTTAATAAATATTTTTTTGTGGAAACAAGTATACATTATTTTTTTATTTAACAAACATATAAATATAATCAGAGAAACGAGAATTATCTGAAGTTTAATATTAGCGTTAACGAACGGAATCTTCAGAGCTTTTTTCACCGAAAAATCGTTGATGATTTCGCTGAAATCTAGTTCCCTGAGTATTAGATCACTTTCAATACTGAAAAAAAAATTAAAATAAATAATAAAAAAAAAACCAAATCTCTATTATGGGGGCCCCTTTTTTGTGGAGGCCCCGGGGCTGTAGCCCCGGTTGCCCCCGCCCCCTAAATCCGGCCCTGTTGACAAGTACCTAAACCTCCATGTTTCTAGTAACCCCAGCACTCAGTGTTCGTGGAAGATTACTAAGGGCTAAAATGTTTCAATCCTCAGTTAAAATTATCCGTCAGTTAAAATTATTACCATCCTTATCTTAGGTCATCAGTAGGGTTAGGATTTCGGTGGCATTTATTGAACAAAGAGCAGTGGAGTGGACTCGATGTTAAAAATATTTTTTACTTGAATAAATGATTAACTTTTAAAAATAATAACGAAATCGTGTTCAGTTCAAGCTGGATTTATCATTGAATTTTAAAAATGAGATGAATTTATATTTGAGAAGCTAGAACAAATATTAAATTGCAATAAAAAAAATGATATTTGAGAAAATCAATTGATTTAATTTTCAAGATTCCTGTTTTCCCGAATCCCTAAATATTGTAAATTATAATAAATAATAATCATAAGAAATAAATACTGAATTTTATTTCACAGGTAGTCAAATATTACAGGTAAATTATTTAAAAATTGTAATTAGACAAAACCCTGTTAAAGAGTTTTTATTTTATTATTTTTTTGAATAATTAAATATTCAATCAATCATTAAAAAAATAAACAACGACTTCACCGTTCCCTGTTCACCAAATGTCACCAAAATTCCTAACTCTAGTCATTGAGTCAAAAAAAAAATAGAGCTAACATTTATTTGATTGACAGATAATGTTGACTGGGGATTGAAAAATCAGTATTAAGTAAAATAATTAAAAGCTTAATGGTAAAATAGTCAAAGTCCATCAACAAATGACATGGTGTGAGTTTTTTGGTTTTATGACTTTTATGGTTAAATACTTATACAGGATATCCTCAGCGACGTGACCAGGTATTTTTAACTCTACTAAAAATTTGTAAATGTATGTATGCCCCCGGTCTCGTTAAAAACAGTTAATTTTTTAAAATATATTTTTGTTCTTTATTTTAACTTTTAAAGGTATTATTGAGATATTCAAAACATTCTTGATATATGTGAGATTTTAAACTACGTAGATTTCATTTTCATACGCGATAAATGATAACTTTTATGTTAGCACAATTCCGATTTAAAGAGGGAATACAATTTAATAATAAAAAAAATCGATAAGACGTTATAACATCATGAAACCACCGTTATAAGAAAAGTAGATAACAAATAACTGAAAAAAAAATGAATAAAGTTGTCTGTTTTTAACGAGATCCGGGGCATTTAGTTGCCAGTTGTTAGTGAAGTTAAAAAAATGTAAAACCGATCACGTCTACGGTGTCCCCTATACATAGATAATATTAGATATGTCTATCAAATTCAAACAACAAAGGGGGGACATTAAACACGACACACATGTTTGGCAACAACAACAAACCACGTGACCCTCTTTTGTTAACCTCGTAAAAATAAAACGAAACTCTTTTTAAACTATTCATTGTCCTAACGCAAATTAGAAGGCAATTATAAGTTGGCAGCCTAATTATTGGCTTACGATACTAATAAAAAAAGTTGACAAAATAAATATCACCAGCTAGAAAATCTTACAAAATAATAAATACAATACAATGTTATCATTATCACAAAACAGAAATTATAGCTGAACTAAAGGAATTTGGGAAATCCTGGTCACGGCACCAAATTTTCGCTATGTGCACTAATAAAAGCGTATATACCATGCACTTCCATCGAATTCAAGCTAACTTCCGTGAGATTTTGAGACTGAGTTGTCCATCAAATTGGGTCAAGCTAAACAATGTCTAAGACGGCTGTCGAACGCGCGACACCCATCTAAGAATAAATCGGTTATACAGAGACATCGCTCTGGATTTGTTGTTGGTCTAGTTGGACTACTCATTTAAAACTTTATTGTTTTATTCTCAGCGGCCCTTTGAAAAACGTGATAGAAAAATAAAGGAATAAGTAAGACTTTCTAAAAACTGCGCTTAGGAAAACATCCAGATACACAGAACTAAACTGTAAAAACATGATAATGCAAACAAAAACACGCGTCTTCGTGAGTTTAACAATCTGTCCGTTTGTAAATTCGCAAAAACACAGACTCCATAATAACTAAAAAAACAAACAGAAGTTTATCTACAGTACCGGCTCAATCAAAGTCAAAAATTGTTAAAATTACCATAAAGCGCTCACGTTTTCTTGCCAAAAACGAGCACAACACGAACATTAAAAACAACAGCCGGTACCGTATCAAAACACTCCCGCGCACTATTGTTTCCCTACCCTAGTAACGATGAGCGGGGTGGCCAGGTCCGCGCCGCCAACCAGCCTGAGACCCCAGTTGGTGTCCCTGTGTTCCCGACGCAGGGTCACCACGAACGTGTGCAGTCGCCCCATGGCCGCACCAGGTGTGGTGCGCTCTGAACGGCAAGACGCGACGTAGTGGCGAAATTAGCCAAAACCGCGCCCCGCCGCTGCAACCCTGCGACCTAGTTCGATTTACGGGAACCTAGGGCAATATTGCTTTGCCAACGGCTTCGATTTGTTCAATGTGAGCAGGTGGTTTAAGATACCGATTTTATCGCGGGATTATTAATAAAATTGACAATAAAAATCCTCGGTAGGTACTTTTAACTTGTAAAATTAATTACTTTCGATGAATAATCGTCCGATTATTTCAGCTGTGTACGCACAGTCGCTTACTATTTACAATATTTGGCTGCCAATAATATGAGTGTTTGTTTTTTTGCCAAAAATGTCACACAGGCAGATAAAAAAATAAAAAACTTGTGGTGACGATAGATGATTTTGGCGGAAAGTTTATAACGCCCAAACGATTATGTTTGCCAATTTAGACAGAAGACACCAAACAGCAAAATAAAAATAACTAAGTATAACTTTCCGCTCACATACAGATATGTAAATAATTCCATAAATACCATAAATTAGCCAAAATACGTGGAAAATAAAAATACTCTTACTAATCATCGCTGACAGATGATTAGTAAACAAGTATGAAAAATATACGGCACGGCCGGCAGCAACGATTTGTCTTCAAAACATGTGATTCATGGAATCGGGAGCGGGCCGCATGTTTCATTTTATTCCGTTTTTAGTTTCTATGCACGTCTACACTAATGTAATGTAACCTATGGAAGTTTGCTGGTGATTAAAGATAAAGTATTGATATTATTAATAATAAGGACCAAAGAATATCAACGGCATTCTAGAATGTAAGCACAGTAAGTCTAGGTCACCTAAGGGATTGAAGTGTCACTTACCATTATTTGATAAAAGATTGATAATGGGCAGCAGCGTCATCATAGTGGACACATTACTGCGATCGCCAATCCGCTTGCCTAGCGTGGCGATTATGGGCATTTACCTCCTAAAGCGTCTATAAGCATAGTTAATAGGAGAGGCCTACGTCCAGCAGTGGATGTATATAGGATGTATAGGCTGATGATGATAATGAGGAATGCCTATTAGTTTTTTATAGCGGCTCGCACAGCCATGTGAAGGTATAATACGAATAAATATTAGATGAATCAAAATTACCACAAATTATTTTAGAGTGCACAATTACGATATAGGTAATAAGAATACCTAAATATTTATGACACGATTATTTTCAAATGTATTTATGCATTTACCGCACCAGCTGCCGCATGTAATATCAATCATCAATATTACAAGATATCATGACCTAAAACGAGACGCGGCGCAAGAGTCGGCAGCTGGCGGCTAAATCTGGCGGTTTCCTTACGGAATAGAGGATATTGCCTATGGACCGTGTTAACGTAACTAAGTAGTTTAATAGTTAAAGTAATAGTGCATGGAATTAAACGTTTGTTCTTGTTCGTAGAGCAATGTGAGCCGAAAATACGTACTATAACTGTTAGGTACAACTGACTCTTATTTTCAACATCACAAATTTGAAAATGTACCTATCTATGGGATATCACCTAAGTGGCTGAATGTTAAATAAGGTAAACGCTAAAAAGGTAAAACTAATCTCCAATACCACCCTACTCTCCTTTGCCCCCTTTTAGTACTTCCGAAGGTTGTTGGACGCAGAGTAACGGAGTAATGTAGAGTAATGTATAATGTATGTATAGTTTTTATACTTTTTATGATTAACTTCAAAAGAGGAGTGTACAAGTTCTTATTGGGTCGGCAACGCGCATGTGACACCCCTGCGGGTTGCAGGCGCCCATAGGCTACGGTGACTGCTTTCCATCAGGCAGGCCGTATGCTTGTTTACCGAAGTGGTATAAAAAAAAGGAACTTTCCTAACACAATTGATGCAGTTCGGAAAGTATTGTTGAGGAATCAGTTACGATATCAACCTAATAAATAATTAAAGTGAAATTAAATATCTACTGTTTAGTAGGTAATATGAGTGAGCTTTTCGTAACATTCTGAACCCTTATATAGATAAAATTGAGTCTTAAATTTAAACATATCTCATTTAAATTATAAAATATGTAGGTAAAGAAGTTGTGACGCTAGTTCGGAACACGCAACTCTATCATGTACGTCTACCCACATACGAATGTATAGATAAACATTCATACATACACTATACAGTATATATACGTACATTTATAATCATAACTTTGGTAGGTATTCCGCCATGTCTTTCCAAGTGCTGTGATTATTTTATCATAATGCAATTTAGAAAAAGGACACTGATATTGCACTATCACAACGGAAACTAAATTTAAAGCTTGATTATAACCACTCAATGCAAATTCGGTAACTATACTTAAGAAATTTCGTGAGACATCAACAATGAGACATTTAATCGAATGTTGGTGGAAACGCACAATCCACGAGTGACTAGACGTGGGATAATCGAAGTGCTAATAAGACACTACAATTTAGTTTAATTCTAGTATAAAATTCAAACTCACCCGTCTCCGTTGTCCAAAGTCCCTGCAGTCATCTGGTTCAGGACGCTGATGCGGCACCCGCCAAAACGGAGGTCTCTGATACAGCGGCATTTCAGACCACCCTCTTCAAGCCCTGCGCGAAAACTACGAATATCAGCGTGGGCGGTTGGCAAGAATCTCGTTTACAAATCATATTTTGATAACACTTACTAAAGGTTCAGTACGAGCGTCGCACAGCCAATGCGGTTTTTATTCGGATAATTCGGCAATCTTCATCTATTTACGTGCGCGGCTGGTGTCGGCAGTGATTTACTGGTTTCTGGGACGTTCGGATATTCGCAAAACTGAGATTCGGATTGGGTTCAACGCTCGCCGTTCTATTATCTGGAGATTTTTGGGAGAACACGCTCTATTTTAAGGGAGTAGAGACTGTTTTGCGATTGATTTCAATATTTTTTCAGTTCATAGGCGTATCTAGAATGGCACGTCCGTTTTCGGTTTTGGTAAAGAGTGAGAAAGATTTCTTGCACGCTTCCAAATAGATACAACACATCTTAATAGTACATTACGACACAAGTGCGAAAAACATGAAATTCGAAACGATTGGCGATGTTTGAAAACACGACCAAAAGGAATGCACGTGTCTCGTACGACGTTTTTTAGTACAGATGGCCCTCCGAATTTTTGGACCTGACGTAAAATGAGCCACTACACGCACTAGCGCGTAAAAAACGCACCATCTGTACTAAAAATAAAATTTAACCCCATATCTTCGTGTTACCCATAGTTAACCTTTTGGACGCCAACGACTGATATATTGGCACAGCACTGCAGCAGCAGGTTCAACGTCAAAGACCGATATATAAGTCTTAGTCCACAGAGCAATATAGACCTACACGCATGTGCGTAAAAATCAATGAAAAATTTGGCAAAATTGTGTTATTTTGCGTCTGTACGCTTAGGGAATAGGGGAGGCCTTTGTCCTGCAGTGGACTGTTTACCTATAGGGTGACGATGTGATATTTTGAAATATGTGATCTTATTTTCATTTTGTTTAAGGTGCGTTCAAACCAAAAGAGCATTCGCTATTCTAACCCCCCATTCTACGAAATTCGATCGTTATACAAAACGTGATTGGTGGATTTCGTAGAACGGGCGATAGAACAGCGAATGCTCTTTTGGTTTGAACGCACCTTTACAATGGTGACATTCGATGACTTCCAACGTCTGACAACAAATAGCAATTATTGCCATACAAAAAAAATGTTCCACTAAAAATTCACAATATATCAAGGGCTCAAAAGGAACTAGTTAGGCTATAAAAATTGAGTTAAACCTTAAAGCACGAGTCACACCTATATTTCATTGGCTTTGACCCATATCAGTGGCAAAATAAGGTGAAAAATATACTCTTACAACCCTATTAAGGGTTAAATAAAGCGGAAAGAAACTGAATAATTATGAATAATATGGACATCTAACTAATAAAATAAAAAACATCAGTAAATTGTCATTTCAAATATATTTGTAAAAAAGTAACATTTAAGATATAAGTAATTATGTACAATAATATTTAAAAACTGTTAGTTAAATGTATCACTTGTAAAATCAATTGCTATTCTGCAGAATCGCGTATTTGCAGCTTTTAAGTAAGATAACGATAAATGTCCAGATAATGCAAAACCGGTTTTGTTATTGGTATAACCGGTTAACAGTAATCGTGAGTTTAACCGTTTAATAATATTTACATTTATTATGTGTCACGAAAGTGAAGATTCAAAACCGTAACCAGTTTTGCATTTCCTCAATGTTTCACTGTAGAGAAAGAGACCTTAGTGTAGTTAACAGTCGCTAATCATATGTACCTTATTATTTACGCGTTTTTCATTTTGTTGCACAATATTTACTTTTTATTCGTTTTCGAACATTGACCCACACAGAAATGTAACAAGTTTTTGTCGAAAATTAACTTTTAGTCGACGCTATCGATTGCAAATGTCTGCTTCAAAATTGAGTTTACAAAAGTTTGTAAAAACCTTCATACTTTTACAGCTACATCGTCAATTCTTACGTCCTAAAGAACGTCCTCCACTGCGGCCCGAGTCTCGCGACGTCATTTTAGTGCGAGCCGAGGGGGTAGGTAAGGGCTTGTCCATTAATCACGTCATACTGTATGGGGGGAGGGAGGGGGGTCATGAAAAAATCACCAATTATCACCATAGGGGAGGGGGGGTCTAAAATAGGCTAAAATCGTATGACGTGATTAATGGACAAGCACTAATTAAAAAAGAGCCGTTATTCAAATGTAAACATCCATTAAGGTACTTTCTCTCTGAAACATGGCACGAATAAAGTATATTAACAATATTAACATGTTTTCATAGTTGTACTATTTTTAAAGATAATTATACATATTATTAGTATTCACTGTCATGATAGAAGGCAGTGATGCATTTCTTTACATGTTAACCAGAGAGCAAATATAAACAATAGCTTAACATTAATTGAGATAATTGCGTTTGAAAATAATAACATAACAGATATAATCATCATAAAAAATTTAAACATTTAACTAAATAAAATGTTTATTTTATTTTGATATCCACATTGCGTAATTTACTATATTATATACAAGTACAAAATAAAATAATTATATAAAAAGACGTCACAGAGTTTAGTTTTGTTACGTAATACATTTCTTATAGTTATAAATAAATACATTTATATGTGTCATCGATATAAAGCACGGACCCCATGTAAATAATAACTATTTTACAAATTAGGCCTGACTATGCAACATATTTAAACTATTATTACAATATACAGGTTGTAACAAAAATAGTGATTATCCATTTAAGGGCTTATTCGGTAAACATCGTATTATGTTTTGGAAAAAGTAAAAGTAAAAACCTATAGAGAGTACGTCTACTTGTCGCTTGAAATAAAAAGCGGAGGTCTTTTTCTACATTATGTTTATAAGAACCGGTTAAGATGGTTTGTGAAACGAGCCCCAGCTCCTTTCAAAAATAAGATATATTTTATATATTTCTACCACTATTTCCTATTCACAATATCATCATCATCATCATCATCAGCCTATGATAGTCCACTGCTGGACGTAGGCCTCTCCTATTAACTATGCGTATAGACGCATTAGGAGGTAAATGCCCATAATCGCCACGCTGGGCAACCAGTAATTCACAATATACCCAATACGAAATGGCCCCTTAAGTGAATCATCAAACATCATTAGTTTTACTACATCCTGTATTAATGTGGATATCTTCTTGAGCAGACAAACCCTGAAAACAACACAACTTCAACCTCAAAAACAAGGTCAAATAAAAAAACCGTAAATTTTATATAGTGTCAGTGCTCCCGTACCGAGCACCGTATTGTTGATGTGAATAA
The DNA here is from genome assembly GCA_025490895.1 of Thaumatotibia leucotreta. NCBI lineage: Eukaryota > Metazoa > Arthropoda > Insecta > Lepidoptera > Tortricidae > Thaumatotibia > Thaumatotibia leucotreta. Next base: position 65,157 of record JALPQI010002816.1, on the reverse strand, counting down.
AAATATAACATAACTATTTAACATTCCTAAATAAATGTTTGGTTACACTATTCGCTACATACTTTAGAAAAGCTTGAGCAACCTAACCATATTTATTAAACAATTAATGATGTATACAAACGCTCAACCTATAGACTACAGTAGCTGCTTACAATTAGGTGTGCGTTTAACATATTCTTATTTGCCATCGTCGTTTTAAAAATGCTGTATACAAATTCGTTTGGAAATTATTATTCGAGAAAAGTTTTTTACAGATCTTAGTGTTTATCACACAAATCAATAATGACATGATATTTACTGAGATTTCTCGAAAGGTCAAAAGGCTCAATATGATATTTTATATTCTATCTAATGTTATAATTTAGACGATTTGAAGAGTAAATAAGTAGGAGAAGCTTGCAGATCTTACCTAAAGGCTGAAAAGTCTTTATAAGATCTATTATGATTTAGTTCCTAACTAGATCTAAATTGCCATCCCATCACGGTTCGAATACCGGTTTTTCGAAACCATTATCTTATATCTCCTTGACACACAACCTTTTCGTTTCGGTTTTGTTCTTGTTCAATTAACCGGTTTAGAACAATAAATCCAGTTCTCTTGAACAAGTTAAGCTGTTGGCCCTGTTTTTCTCATTGAAAAATACCGGTGTGTTTTGTTTATAATAACGTTTTCAAAATGTTCTCGTTTTAGTGAAGAGTTTAACCAAAATAAACCGGTTCCGAGCCTTAGTGGCTATTACGATGACGAAGGAAAATAAACTGACTAGGATTGACGAGGTTTAGCAATAACCGACAATATTTTATAAGATTATTTTTCTAATAAAATTGTAATATGACTATGTATTTATTATTATATTATGTATTTTTATATCTGTGTGAGATAAATTAGGAGTGTCTTTTCAAAAGGGCTTATTTCTCTTTGTCAATAAGGGTTATTTTTCTATTTTTTCGCAGGAGTATCGTGGATTGACAAACAAAACTTACTAAGTAATACAGCGTGTGTATTTTATACGGGTGAATAATTAATTCAGCTATAATATCTGATCCTACGAATTGTATAAGATAATCATTTCGTAAAATTTTGTTATTAATTAGGTGTAATGATTGTTCTAAAGTGTATACCGTCCAACTGACATGACATTCGTATGACGTTTAGAAACTTATGTCGACGTTAATTAATGTGGATACCAGTGGATGCAATACATTGCGTGCTCAGTTATTATGTATGAAAAAGAAATACCTCAATTTCCTAAAGAAATTTATGTAAACAGGTTCCCTAGGTCCGATAGTAAACGCCACTAAAATATTCACCCGTATCAAATTCACTCGCTGTAAATACCTGTTTGAAATAAAGCTCGTATCTCACTTCTGATTCAATACTGGCATACGAGGTTGCTAAGAGTTAAGACAGTTTTTATAGTGACTTGGTTGTCAACCGACGAAATTATCTCTATTGACTAAGTGGAAATAAGCCCTTTTGAAAAAACACTTCTCAAAAGTATTGTAAATGTTTTAACTGACGGATACGTACCAAGAATTGCATAAATTTTCACTTGCTAAATGATTTATTAGCATACGTAGATGATGAATTCAAAAGGCGAGAAGGCTAACTAGTTGTTATGGGTCAATCACCTTTTTCTTGTCACCCGTTGCTATGGTTACGTTCTCCTGGGTAACTTTAAAAATCACTGTTTAATAGCATAAACATTCACAAAACTTCGATTTTACAGTTACATGCCTTTCCATCGTTGGTCACCCAGGTTATTAGAGCGTGCTGTAAAATTTCTTTATCTTGTTCCCTGGGTGACAGAATAACAACAAGAAATAGTTGTTGATCGTAGTTATGCAGAAAACGACCAACCTAGAAAGAAATAAGAAAAGTAGAAATTATAAATATTAGATGTCATATACCAAAGAAAAACGACCAAGATCACCTATGTCCGAGGTGGGGATCGAACCCACGTACTCAGCTTTCGCGGCTGATGCCTGTACCCCTCGGCCACTCGGTCTTAGCAACCACCGGTCAAATTTCTCGGGTATATGCAATCCCTTACAAGGCTAGGCGCCTTTGACCACTCTCTAAGGGCAAGCACTAACTACATGCCTGCACCTCCTATTTTTGCATATACCCGAGAAATTTGACCGGTGGTTGCTAAGACCGAGTGGCCGAGGGGTACAGGCATCAGCCGCGAAAGCTGAGTACGTGGGTTCGATCCCCACCTCGGACATAGGTGATCTTGATCGTTTTTCTTTGGTATATGACATCTAATATTTATAATTTATATAGTATTAAGTAGTGTGACTACTGGAGAAAAATTAAAAGTACAAATCAAAATATTTAGTTAATAAATAATTTGATTTGTGTTTTCGCAATATGTTCAATAGATGGCAGCACCATCTCTCTCTAGCTATTCTAGAAAACTGTAAAGTATTCTAATAGGAGGTGCAGGCATGTAGTTAGTGCTTGCCCTTAGAGAATGGTCAAAGGCGCCTAGCCTTGTAAGGGATTGCATATACCCGCGAAATTTGACCGGTGGTTGCTAAGACCGAGTGGCCGAGGGGTACAGGCATCAGCCGCGAAAGCTGAGTACGTGGGTTCGATCCCCACCTCGGACATAGGTGATCTTGGTCGTTTTTCTTTGGTATATGACATCTAATATTTATAATTTATATAGTATTAAGTAGTGTGACTACTGGAGAAAAATTAAAAGTACAAATCAAAATATTTAGTTAATAAATAATTTGATTTGTGTTTTCGCAATATGTTCAAGAAAAGTAGAATGCGACCAAACTCAACTTTTACAGCAGGGATCGGATACCGGTTCTTTCTCCATACAAAAGAACAGTTCTTATTTCGTAGATACTTCAGTATATAAATTATTTGTTAATGGATGAATTTCAACATAGGCTGTTGTTAATTACATAAAATATTGAGTACGTATTATTTAAAGATTACAAATCATTTTAAGATATTGGACTATTTCGCGGTTTTTCTAAAAAACCGGTTTCATTCCCTACAGCTTAAGTCAGATTGACAAAAAAAGTAGTCGCTTTCTGTAAAACTATGGTACAATTCATCCACCCATTTACAGTAGTTGGCTTAGAAGTCCAATATGGCGGGTTTGGTGTCTCGGGCGCACTTGACGAGCGAGTGCATGAGCTTGACAAAGCCGGTGTCTTTGGGCTTCTCCAGCCCTCTGAGGAGTCGGTTCTTCATCACAGCCACGAACTCGCGGTTGCTGAGTTGTCCGTCCACTGGAAATATATGCAATGTTGAGTATTCATTGAATGTAAGTATGTAAATTCTTTATTGTACACAACACAGGTAAAAATATACATATTTACGACAATTTAGACAGGTAGATTTGTAGACGAGAAAGAGAAAATTGTCTTACTTCAATTTCTGTCTCTTCGTTGTCTGTTTTATCTGTCTGTTAGGAATTGCAAAACCGGTTTTTTATATGAGATAATTTCATACAAACCGTAACCGGTATTGCATTCCTTACTGTCTGTCAGTCTCTTAAATTGACCATGTTCTATTGGTTTAAACTTTCACGATTATCACTCATATTTTAAAGACAAACGGGTCTTAATCGCGTAAACTTACGTTTAATTATACTTACTTAAGTTAATTATATCCTGACGTTTCGGGCATGACGTTTCACCCGTGGTCGCAGGCAGACTGGAGGGAGGATACGATTAATCGTAAGTTTACCCGATTAAGACCCGTTTGTCTTTAAAATATTGACGATGATCTATCTTTCTATCTTGATTAATATCTGTAAATCTGTTTTCCTATGTAATTGTTTGCAAATCAACCTGCCTCTTTATCACTGCACCTTTAAATACTTACTATTCTCATCAAATATAGTGAAAACAACTTTGACGACATGGTGTTCTAGCTCCAAATGCGCGACGGTCCGCGCGACATGCCGCAGCGTTTCCTGGTCGATGGACGCGCCGGCGATGTGGTAGAACGTGAGCGCTGTGTCCACGTCGTTGATGTTGTTCAGCAGTGGAAGGACAGGTAGTCGTTTTCCTATCTAATTGTTTCTCTATCAACCTATTTCTTTATCTCTTCTCTGTTGTCTCTTAGCTGTCTATTAGGGATTGCAAAACCGGTTTTTATATCATAACCGGTTGTTTCATACAAATCGGAACCGGTTTTGTAATCCCTACTGTCTGTCCGTATCTTTATCGATGATTCTCTATTGGCGATGTAGTTATGTATCATGTTTACTTTGATTGAATGTCAAACAATGTGTTTTTTTTGTCTATCTGTCTGTCTAATTGTTTCTGAGCTATCTATCAATCAAACTGTCTATCTTTAAATATGATAATTATCTAATATTTTAAAGACAAACGGGTCTTAATCGCGTAAACTTACGTTTAATTATATCCTGATGTTTCGAGCATGACGTTACACCACGCCGTTTGTCTTTAAAATATGAGTGATAATCGTGAAAGTTTAAATCAATATATCTAATATGTTTTTCTATCTAATTGTCTGTCTATCAAACTATCTCTTTATCACTGTACCTTTAAATACTTACTATTCTCATCAAAAATAGTGAAAACAACTTTGACGACATGCTGTTCTAGCTCCAAATGCGCGACGGTCCGCGCGACATGCCGCAGCGTTTCCTGGTCGATGGACGCGCCGGCGATGTGGTAGAACGTGAGCGCTGTGTCCACGTCGTTGATGTTGTTCAGCAGGTGAAAGAAGGATAGGTAGTCTTCCTTTGTGATGCCGACGCCGTGGTCACGGAAACTAGTAGGAAAAAATATGTTTCACAAATCGAGTGTAGGGAACGCAAAACCGGTATTTTTATGGACAAAACCGGTTGTTTCATACAAATCGTAACCGGTTTTTCATGCCCTTACAGACTCGTGATAAGCTTATACGGCTAGTATGATAAGTACTACGACATCTACGTATGTAAGGTAATAAAATAGATACCTATACAAGCAAAATGAAAAGCACGACTATCGTTTAAAAACGAACAAATATAATTATATGTTACATAAATATTCGGAATCTTTGTTCAAAGCCGTTTTGAGACAGTATTACGATAGCTTTATTACATTTTTTTCAGGCAAAATTTAGTATACAGGTCGCAATATCGTCTTCAACGAGACATCATACAGACTTTGACACTTACTGTAGTTTAAGGATTCTAGACGATACGTGATACATCAACATCTATTGAAGCATTACGTATTTGTAAAGCTACTAATAAACTGCCAGTCGTCTAAAATCATGTTACTTAAATCGACCCTAATCCTATGTTAACCGCCTGCCGCCCAGAGGCCTATTAAAAAGTATCCTCAAACAAATGAAAATCTATTCTACTTCCTACAGATTTAATTCAAAATTCACTGGCAAATTGTATTGTCTGGACAGCAGGAGGTTAAGGTGAAATAAGACTAGTATTTTAAGCACTACGAGACGTTATGTATGCAATATAATGAGACGTACGCTTTCTTGACTCGCTTGAGCATCCGGGCTTTCTTCTTGGCAGGGTAGCCGGCGTATGCAAGCAGGAGCTCAGCGAAGTCCGCCTCGCTGATGCGTCCATTTTCGTCTGCAAATAACATTCTCGACTTGCATTCAATCTGTATAACCTCGTCCTGCTGAATGTGAACGTGATTTCCAAAGGACATGATTGACACAGGACAGTAAGAATACATTTGTCACCACCCAAACTCTTCCCGTAGGTGTCGAAAGAGTCGACTAAGGGATTAAAGTGTCATTGACCATTTATTTATCGAATATTAATAGCGGGCAGCAGAGTTATCATAGTGGACACACTAGTGCGATCGCCAACCCACTTGAACAGTGTGGCGATTATGGGCATTTACCTCGTATTATTCCTGCTTATAATAAATAAATATATCTTGCGACATCTTACACTAATCCCACGACCTAGTCCCACGGTACGGTAAGCTCAATTAAGGCTTGTGATGTGGGTACCAGGCGAAGATATATATGATAGATAGATAACTAAATATAAATACATAGACAGCCACGACCAAGGAACAAATATTTGTGATAAATAACTAAATACACAAACAATGCCCTCGCCGGGATTCGAACCCGGAACCTCCAGCTTTGCGCTACTAATGTGCCCATACGCATAGGTAACAGAAGAGGCCTTTCTCCAGCAGTGGACTGGTACAGAATGATGCTGTGAATTCGTTTAAACGGTTATTTATATAGGCGTAACCGGTTAAATCTGATTATTTCATACAAACCGTAATCGGTTTTGCGTTCCCTATGTCGGACACATCTCGAACACTATGCCTCTAAACGAATGATTTGCTACACTTCTACGAGTATAACGAGTCAAGTTACCGATTTCTTGAGTAAATTCACCCTTGAGAATCGCTTTGCAGACCAGATCAAAGCGATTACCAATAGCCATGCTCAGACACCTTATATACTGTGCTACAGCATAATCGATGAAACTTGTGGGATGAAAAATCACGTGACCCTAATGTATGGAAATGGTCACGTTCCTTTTCCATCGAATATGTCATCCTAACACATTTATCACTTTTCGTATCATCATCATCATCATCATATCAGCCGAAAGACGTCCACTGCTGAACATAGGCCTCCCCCAAAGATTGCCACGATGACCGGTCCTGTGCCACCCGCATCCAGCGGACTCCTGCGACCTTCACCAGGTCATCGGTCCACCTTGTGGGGGGGCCTACCCACGCTACGCCTTCCGGTACGTGGCCGCCACTCAAGAACCTTCCCGCCCCAACGGCCATCGGTTCTACGCGCAATGTGCCCCGCCCACTGCCACTTCAGTTTAGCGATTCGGAGAGCTATTTCGGTTACTTTGGTTCTGCTGCGGATGGTCTCATTTTTAATCCGATCACGCAGAGAGACTCCTAGCATAGACTTATAAATATACAGTTGCAAAATGGCGTCTTGGTTAGGCCTGATGTTTAATTAAACAAAAGTTTGAAGTAAATGTACTCTTTAAACAATAACGAGACATGTGCATTTTAGTTCTTAATTATGTATTCTTAGTTTTAGTAGTTTAATTTACCGAAAAATTTTCTATTTTTGGAAACATATCTATTCTGATACGAAGTTTTATTGAAATAACGCATGCGAAGTGAAATCTGGACAAATTTGACCGAGTAAAAAAAACAACATTAAATTGAAATTGTATCTCAATGCTAAATTAATGTGTATACATTTGTTAGGTAATTTGGGAAGTTTTGTGTATTTTGGCATCTTTCTTTAGAAATTATGGCCAATTAAGTAGAACAATGTCGCAAAACTGTTGTATACCCTTATCATCACCATAATCAGCCTATTATAGTTCACTACTGAACGTAGGCCTCTCCTATTAACTATGCGTATAGACGCATTAGGAGGTAAATGCCCATAATCGCCACGCTGGGCAGGCATATTAGCGATCGCAGTAATGTGTCCACTATGATGACACTGCTGCCCATCATCAATCTTTTATCAAATAATGGTCAGTGACACTTCAATCCCTTAGTCGACTGTCGTAACACCCGCAGGAGGAGTTGGGGTGGTGACAAATATATTCTTACTGCCGTCACCACACGGCTAATGCCCTATCCGCCTTACCCTTGTTAAAGTAAAACTAGTAAGAAAACTTCAATAACGGTTATTTAACAATTTATTTCAACCAAGCAACCTGTACACATAGATCACGTGCTGAGGACGATATAATCGAATAATTAATCAATAGAATGTTTTCCATCCTTGTCTAGCACACAATATGCCTTCCCATCGGCTTTCGTCACACAATATAAGTTTTCATCACAATTTCCACTTTCACAAGTTTCGCCATCCCCCAATGGATACGCGTAGTCATCTGTATCTGCTAGAGTCAGTGTTGCCAGGAAGAAGACGAAAATCGTAATTATCAGCAAGCTCTTCATCTTCTAAAATAACAAAATAATTATGCCCGTTAGTTGTTCTCTTTTTCTACACCGTGTTTTTATTGATTTCCGTTAAATGGACAGGTTACTTGGAACATTAATAGAAGTTGCCTGGTATATCGGCTTTTGTTAATTTCCAAAAAAAAATATTTTTTTCGTTTTCATACATAATAATTGTAATGGTAAGTGTGAGAGAACCTTAAAAATAAGATCTCGGGCGACTGACGGCTGCTGACGGCACATGTCAAAATAAGTAACATTAGGATGTAATAAAGGTTGCAATACACTTGTTCAGTCATTAAACTTATTTTTTTAATAACTCAATAACAGTAGGAGTTGAGACACTAGTTTCTTAGAGTAATAGATCATTTTAGACCTAAATAAGCTTCCCTTTAATTTAACGGAAATCAATAAAAACACGGTGTATATGTATTAGTTATTGTATTAGCTATTGTAATCCCATATTAATTGTTTAAATGAAGAGGCCTAACGGAGCCGACTAAAGAATAGATAAAAAAAGCTAGATAAAAAAAACATAAAATACCAATTAAAAGATAAAAAAAAAATATTAAGAACAGTTACCGGCACTAGTATCTTGCGCTATGAAGTTCGCAAAAATATGTGATGAGTATTTCTCAAAAAGTTTGTACCTACAGTCGACGTCAAAGATATCATTACGGTTTAAGTGCCAAAAATATATCGACACGACCTTAATGTCAAGGCAATAAAGTCGTTTAAATATATTTTTGGCACCTAAACCGTAATATCTTTGACGTCGACTGTATATTTGCAAACTTTCAAAAAAGGCTGATAGAGTAAATGATGCTGAGCACAATCTACAGCATGTCCCAAAGTGTTCCAAGGTTTGTATGAAACATTCCTTTCTTGTTACCAAAAAGTATAAGAATCTGGTGACAAAAAGTCTGCGACCATATATAACATGGACGTCTAACGCCAGCTCAAAAATGCCCTCAAAAACGATTGTTCATTTGTGCCAAGATGGGCTGGACATAGCGCTTTTCTTAACACCGCGCATATTTCGGCGCAACATCTTTGACAAATGTTTATAGAATATAGCCAATCAAAACTTTGATAGACCAATCACAACTATTTTTAGATGGCGGTTTCAGTTTTTATAGGTTGATTTTGAAATTCTTTGCTGTGGTGCATTGAAAAGGGGGTGACACTTGTCAACTAAAATTCAGGACCGTTTTTGAAAGACAATTTAGTACGGCTTCCATGTTTTATTTGTTCGTAGCATAAAGTAATGTTTCGTCCAAACGTTTTGGGACATTTTGGGAAATATGGTGGAACTTGCTCAGTATCATGACTCTCCACCAATTTGTATCAATATCGAAGACTCTGATACGCTATTCAGTTAAAAAAAGCATTTACGATTTTATCAAGGACGAAATTTACTTGTTTCTTTACTTTACTCGTCTCCGAAACCTCGAATCATATAGATACTGTATAAATAAATTATACTCACAGTGAAATTAGAAGATTACTTGATAGTATGTTACCTCCTCAAATGTTTTTCAGCAAGTCATCATATTTTTCTGAACTAAATCGTGTTGTATACAACTCTTCATTGTTGCTAAATACAAACCACGTTATCACTTGTCAATACAACGATAACCTTCAGTTCACATTTGTACAAATACAAACAATGAAAACGTTATTAGAATTAGAACTTTATAGTTTGCTCACCATACGGTCAAACTTCATTTGTTAACCATTTCGGCGTTAACAGATTCGATTTATAAATATCAAATAACTTACCTAGTTTTGATAACTTTTATCAAAACTTAATTTTTTCAGATACATCAACTTCATCATCATCATACCTCGCAACGGATGTAGCAAAACCGTTTTGACAGTTTGATGTCAGGGTTGGCGATCAAGTAGGTTGAAGAATTTACTTACTCAACTGCACGTATGATTAATATTAACATATTATACTACTTATAATTACCTACCATTATTCAATAAATTTTAAAATCCAAAACTTACGGTTAGTGAAAATGTCACAGAATAAAAGCTTTCCAGGTCTAGGCTTCATTTAACAGGAAAACTACCACAAAATAAAGACGGTTTTGAAAACAATCCGGATTATGCTGCGGTTAAAGCAGTAAACAAATATACAAAATTATACATATTTAAATTATTTACCATTGACGTCGGTAGATGTTTTTGAGTTTAAAATGAATGTACACGAGTAGACGACGCAATTTGAATGCAAGAAATAAAATAAAAAATATTTTGAAGTTCGAGAGACTATTGAACACTGTTACCGCGGTGTTATTCGTAGTAGTGACAACCCTGACGTACGTTTGCTACAGGTTTGCAGGTTTGATTAAGGGGTATGATCATCATAGATTGCCCCAATGACCGGTCCTGCGCCACCTGCATCCAGCGGACTCCTGAGACCTTCATCAGGTCATCCCACCTTGGCCACTACTCGAGAACCTTTCCGCCCTAACGGCCATCGGCTCCACGCGTAATGTGCCCCGCTCACTGCTATTTACTTTCTAGAGGTCTTAGTTTAACTTAAATAAAATTAGTAGATTTGCTACCTAAGTACCTAAGTTTTTTTAATCAACTCAATGGTCAAATTTTAATCGTGATAAAGTGATTATTGGCTAAAGCTGGAAAGAAGTCGTTGAAATAGTCGGTAAAAATGTAATGTTTTTTTCGGTAATGAATTCCGTTATTTTTTCGAGTTTTTACAGAAATAATCAATGTCACTGTCACTCCTACCCATCTATTTTAATTTACTTTTCCTCGATGACATCGCGTTCTCCTGCTATAAGTGAATATTAGAGCTAATTTGCATTGGTTTAGGGTTGGAAATTAAATTCCGGAAAACCCCAAGCTGTTTGGAAAGAAACCGGATTTAGGGTGAAGACACATTTATCAGCATGCGTACGCATTTTGTCTAATAAAATTAGCCGTTTAGTATGAAGCGTGTAAGCATGCGTACGCGTGCCGAAAGCTGTATGCGGTCCCATACTAAACTGACATTTTCTATAGACAAAATGCTTACGCATGCTGATAAATGTGTCTTCACCCTTAATCCGGAAATTTTCAACGCTAGAAGTCGCACAATTCGCAAATCATACTAAACTGACTGACCATAGTGCAGTGACGATTCCGAATAATATTGATTACCTGGCTGTTTCCTCTGGAACTCAAGAGACAAGATCTCCTTCTGGAGCTGATGCTGGAAGTCCAGAAACTTCTCGATGGTCAGTTTCTCGTTCAGCTTAGGGCCGAAGAAGTATGTTGTGAGCGCCGAGTTGATGCCCTAAAAAGTTAGTGACCTTTATGGCAACAGAAAAAAAAATCAAAATAGTTATCAAGCCTAAAGTCCTGGCAGAATATGAACGATGTTGCATGCTGCATTATTACAGTCTGGCTAATGAAATATTGCCTCAACTTCTGGCGGGAAATTCAAAAAATCTAGGGCTGGTCACACATCCAGCCCTAGATTTTTTGAATTTCCCGCCAAAAGTTGGGGCAATATTTCACTAGCCAGACTTTTTCGGAACATCTGTCTCTATCACTCCAACGAAGGCGTCATCCGTGTGACAGGGACAAATGCTCGAATGTACAATGTTCATGGTAGACCTTTTGACAATTGCTGTGTTACAGTTGGCCCGATAGCCGCGTGACGACGGTAGTAAGAATGCATAAGTCACCACCCCAACTCTTGTAAGCGTCATAAGAGTCGACTAAGGGATTAAAGTGGCACTGACTATTAGATAGATAGATAGAATACTCTTTATTGCACACCTTAACAAAAAAGAAAACATGGTTAAAACAGACGATTATACATAGAGGTACACAACAGGCGGTCTTATCGCTATAAAGCAATCTCTTCCAGACAACCTTTGGGTAGCGGAAACAAATTACTATTGTGACTATTGTGACTATTATGGCAACAACATCATAGTGGACACAGTACTGGCTTGTCCAGCGTAGCGGAGAGGCCTACGTCCAGTAGTGGACTGAGATAGGCTGATGTGTGCTCTTACCTTGAAGGTGTTCCCAGTATTAGCATGGTCCCTATGCCGGGATCCAATGCTGCTCTGCTGCCTGATGAGGGCAGCCACCTTCTCGAACTCCTCGCAATCCACATCTCCATCTCCGTTCAGGTCGAACATGCGGAACGCGATCTCGAAGTGCCGGCGAGACGCTGAAATAGAAAATTTACCCAATAGGGCATGAGTCACATCTAGACTTAGTTGGCTTTGACTTATATCAGTGGCAGAATAAGTTTCAAAATAAGGTGGCAAATATAGTCATACAACCCTATTAAGAGTTAATAAGAACATAACTAACATACGAACATAACACATGGAGGCTGCACGCCAAACAATTGCCAATTATAATTTCGTTGACAAGTGTCACCTCATGTTCAATACATCACACTAACGCTGTGGCAGGATAAGGGATCTTCCAGTACCTTAACAGCTTTTGGGGCTGATCTATGTCTGATGATGGAACATGTCATTAGTAAGTGTTATGTAACATGTTTGCATAAGATGGAAGTACCAGTACTTGACGGAAGTACTAGTACAAATACTCGTCATCATAGCTGGAGTTGCCATCGATAAGATAAAATCAACAATTACTGCATTTAAACGATGATAAATGTATGTGCCTTTAATGCTTCGTATCCCAACTTTGAAATAATTCGCTTATTTGCATAATATGTGACAATCCCAATATGTGACATTCAAGCTTGTACTTAGGTGCCATCTATTGGGCCTGCCAGCAAAAGCACCTGACACAATTTTGAGAAATTTCGATATTGTCAGTGTCACCCTATAAAATGCAATACTTAATGTAGATTTGTATATGAGCAAAATATCGTGATCTTCCTATAACGGTTTGTTAGCTGTTCATCCAATACGCAGTTTGTCCAAGTGATATTTGAATTCACATTTCGTCCAACACGTATTTGGTCCAACATTCATTTCGCCCAACAGCAGTTCGTCCAACTCGTGTAATGTCAACACGTATTTCGTCCATTACGTACTCCGTCCAACATGCGTTCCGTCCCTTACGTACTAAGTCAACACGTGTTTGGTCCAACACGTGTTTGGTGTAACACGCAGTTAGTGCAACACGTATTACGACCAATTTGTACCTATAGACATGACCATGTCACATTTATAAACTTAACGCTGTACTTATATACTCGTGTTACTTAGTATTAGACATGTCAGTAGTCAATAGCGTCAGTCCTATCAATAGTTCATGTTATAGGGGTCGGGATCGTATACGGGTATAATTTTCATACAAAAACATAGTTTCCGAGTAAATCGGCTGTGACAGAGGGACGGACAGACGGACATGACGAAATCTATAAGGGTTCCGTTTAGCCATTTGAATACGGAACCCTAAAAAACTGTTTTCTCTTTTTAAAAGCACATAATGAAGTTTTAATGTTTAAGTAGTGTTAGTAACTACGAAATTAAATATTTTGGTCATGATTTAAATGTACAGACTAAAATGTACAGATAATTAAGGAAGTAGATTTCTTTGAAACGTTAAAAGTTTGAAAATCCCATTTGCTGCTCATATTTTTCGTTAACGGCAACACCTTTGTTTACCTTTTTCCCGTGGGAATAAAAATCAGACTTTTATATTAGTTACCTTTTAGAGTACCACAAAATGACATCAAATACAGGGTTACTTTTTCACCGATACAATATTTTTTTCCCACATATTAAATTAAATTTTTCTCACATATAATAGATTACATTTATCAAATAAAATTGTTTTTTTTTCTCCTTTATTATTAATTTATCCTTCATGCAAATGCAAAATAATGGGCTTACTAATGATAAGACGTCAACGGGGTGCGGGACGCAGAGGGCGGCGGAAAGGGGTGAGCGACCTGCTGGCCTGCGCACGAGTTGGCAACATAGCAGTTACCTCAATCTCGGTGACTAGGTCACGGTCAGTCTCACGGTTGACGTAGGTATGTGCAGTTGTGCACGCGCGCCGCATCATACTACCTTCAGTCGGAAATTGCTCGTACAAAATGGTTCGTAGTTATTTTCTCATTGGGGAAAATACAGTGGCAGCCCAGCGGCTATACGCTGAAGAAAGTGTGCCCCGCCTGGAAAATGCCAGTGTTATAGCCATGGCCAGCCAGGTCAACAGATTTGACCCCGTGTGACTGTTTTTGTGGTGAAACGGCGGGTAGGCCCAAAATTTAAAAGACTTAAAAAATCTAATAATAAATGCATTTGATGAACTTAAAAGTGAGAACTACAGACTTGTGTTGGGAAATATCGAAGGAAACATTCAAAAACGGGCAAGAGTGTGTTTAGATAACCACGGCCAACATTTTGAACACTTGCTTAAGTATGTGAATTAATTAATTAGTATGAGAAATGGACTCCATTAATTAGGTATGTTTTTTTTATTCCAATCATTGTGCATAAAGTTGATTTCAAGTGTTTAAATACGCCTCAATCAAGAAAGTTTCTGTCCTTAGTGCAAGTATGAAGGAAGATTTGGGATCAAGTAAGATTTTTTTGCCAAGTCATAATCATAAGTTGATTATCACCGTCGCTTTTCTATGCCGCCATGCCACGTGCGATGACGTTGCAAACAAACAGTTGTCAGTTCGTGTGTTTTGCTAGTTATGTACATTGATAATGCGTAATGCGTCCAATTTTCTTGTTAGGTTTGCGGATAAGTTCAAACATCGATATTTTAGTTTTTTTGTTCTAAAGGGGTAGTAACAAAAAATGCTAGTATTCTGTAACTTGGACTACTATTACGTATGTTGATTTTTTGTACCGGTGAAAAAGTAACCCTGTATATCATCGCTTATCAACAAGCAAAAATGGGCATTATTCGAATAAAAATGTATCTAAATGATCATTCGAATGACGAATAATTCACCATTTTTTTAAGTTTTCCAACAAGTAGTGCTGTCTCTATCAAATGCATCAAAAAGATAAGTATAAAATTGTCTTTAAAAATATAACGTATCATATCACGTCATCAGCCTATCACAGTCCATAGCTGGACGTAGGCCTCTCCTATTAACTATGCGTATAAGACGCATTAGGAGGTAAATGCCCATAATCGCCACGCTGGGCAAGCGGATTGGCGATCGCAGTAATGTGTCCAGTCCAGTGTCCACTATGATGACGCTGCTGCCCATCATCAATCGTTTATTAAATAATGGTCAGTGACACTTCAATCCCTTAGTCGACTCTTACGACACCCGCAGGAGGAGTTGGGGTGGTGACAAAATGTATTCTTACTGCCGTCACCACACTCATACATCATATTAGAGGTGTGCGCCGGCATAGACATCGCCGGCGGCGGCGCGCCGCAAAATTTTGCCGGCGCCACGCCGGCGTCAAGGTCAAATTATTGCCCTGTACGTTCATACATATAAGGATGAGAAGATATTGAAAACTTAGATATTGTTTAGGACAAGTTTATTATTAAAAAAATAAACATTAAACAAAGTTATAGATTGCATTTTATGCGGAAATTGTCATAATTATTATCGTGTACGAAAAATATTTTATTAACTCGCACAGCGGCCCTACCACGAAAAACGCGGTAGTAGGCCTGGATCGAGTCGTCTGCAGATTCCCAATACTAAAGATTCCTGATACTACAGATAAGAGATAATATTTCAAATATTGTCAATAGTATGCATTCCTGATTGTACATATTCCCAATAATACTACAAATTTTAAATGCTACAAATACCCAACACTACAGATTCCCAATACTATAGGTTCCCAATACTACGAATTATCCAATAGGTACTGTGTGTGTAAGGTTGTCTGGAAGAGATCGCTTTTTAGCGATAAGACCGCCTGTTGTTGCGTACTTCTTGTAAGCTTCCTTTTCCGTTTATTTATTGTTAATTTTAGCACAATAAAGAATATTATTATTATTATTATTTATGCATTTTTCATATTTCTCCTTTTTCAAGGGCGGTTGGTTTATTATGCGGGCCATGGCCAAGCATAATAAAACGTTTTGAGGTGGGTATTAATAATTATCTATTACAGTTGACGATGTCAAGAACTTTCTGGTTATACGGCAAGTATTCAGTATCGTGGCTTGCTGTAACGTTGCTATAATATGAGTAGGGATCCGCAAGGTTTTTAGACTGTTGCTTAGGGTTTTAGGGATTACTCCCGTGGTTGAAACCACTATAGGTACTATATGAACACTGTTTGCATGCCATTGTCGCCTAAGCTCTATAGCCAGATCTTTATATTTTGTCAATTTATCGTTGATTGTTGGTTGAAGGTTGTGTGTATTTGGTATGGCTATGTCAATAATGTAAACGGTTTTTTTGTCTTTGTCAAATAGTGTGATGTCTGGTCTATTGAAGTGTATTGTTTTGTCTGTTATAATTGTCCTGTCCCAATATAATTTATATTGTCGGTTTTCATGTACTGTCGATGGAGTGTATTTATAATAAGGTATTTGTTTTTCAGTAAATTTGTATTTATAAGCTAAATGCTGATGGACTATGGATGCTACCTGGTCATGGCGATGCTTGTAGTCTGTTTGAACAATGGCTTTACATGCCCCCGTTATGTGTTGGATGGTTTCGGGGGCACTATTGCAATGTCTACATGAGTCAGTCGGTCGGTCTAAGTCTTTTGTGATATGCTTTCTGTAATTTCGTGTGGATATGACTTGATCCTGTATCGCTAACATAAAAGCTTCGGTTTCTGGAAACAGTTTGCCTTTTTTTAACCATGTGTTTGAAAGATCCTTATCTACAAATGATTGCCTGAGATCGGTGAGATGCCTCCCATGTAGTGATTTTTGTGCCCATTCAGTTTTTTTTTGTTGCAGGCTCACTATTTGTTCACAGTTCTGAGTGTTTTGGTCGTGTAGGTTAAGGGGCGTATATCGGGTGTCTATTTTAGCAGTGTATACGTGTAACAGTGATTCAGTTTTATCATGGAAATATTGCCTAAGAGTGGTTATTTGCTTATTGTGTAAGTTTTTTAAGTCTATCAAACCTCTGCCTTATTATTATTACTGCAGATTATATATGATGATTTCAAATACTACAGGTACCTAGCTTTACAACCTCTTTATAGTACCATCATCGGCCACACTGCTAGTCATACATCGGTGTATAAACACACGATTTTTTTAAAAAATATAAAATCTATTTTTGTATATTTTGCTTTCTTTGACGTTATTATTACAAGCCTACAAAAACTGCAAGCCAAATTTTAAATGCGTTTAATATACTCATAAATAAATATTTCGTATTCTGTCCAAAAAGAGGAAACATACTGACATGAGAAATACCTTTCTTAAAATGCTTATGAAAAAAAAATGTTACAAATTGGTCCATTTTTGGAGGAGGAAACAGGGAACACAAAACCATGTTTTCGCCAATTTTACGTAGGTATTATGAGGCAAAGCTGCAGTTGTCTATTTCTAAGCCATGCAAAGCGACAGCAAATTTTTTGAAATGCCAATTTTTTTAAAAGCGTCCACCTTTTTCCTCTAAAACTATCTTAATCTTATTCAAGAAACACAAAAATCATCAATTGCAAACACTAAAATTAATAGAATCAGTTAATAGACAGTCATTAAACCTCATATGGTGGCCTAACGTAAATAATGAAAAAACATCCATCATCATCAGCAGCCTATCGCAGTCTACTGCTGGATATAGGCCTCCCCAATTTCACGCCACCGTTTTCGATCTTTGGCTGCTCGCATCCAGCTCCTGCCAGCCATCCTGCGCAAATCGTCGCTGCACCTTGCCTGAGGGCGTCCTACACTACGCTTGCCGAGACGCGATCTGCACTCAAGAACTCGTTTAGCCAGTCGGTTCTACGGATAATAAGGCCAGCCCACTGCCACTTCAGCTTGCTAACACCGTGGGCTAAGTCGATCACTTTGGTTCTCTGCCGGATAACATTGCCCTTTTCATAGCTCGTTGAGCGACCTTGAACTTGTGGACCAGCCGTACCGTCAGTGTCCACGTTTCGGCTCCGTACGTCATGACGGGTAGGAAGCACTGATTGAAGACTTGTCTTCAGACACTGTGGGATTGACGATGTGAAGAATATAATATAATGAAAAAACACACAGCTAGTAATACCTAGGATTATAAGCCTAAAAGCGGTTCAGTAAGACCTACGTTACGACTTTCAAGCAAGTGTGTTGAAAAAAGCATTACAGTTGGGAATCAGTAGACGTGAAATCTAGAGAATATGGAATCTGTAGACATAGGAATCAATCAGTAATATTCAAAATCTGTAGACATGGGCAACCGTAATGTTGGAATATTAAAGTATTGGGATTCTGTAGGTTTGTAAATTTGTAGTATTGGGAATGTGTAGACTTGGAATTCTGTAAATAAATCTGTACAATTGGAAAGAATTCTGCCCAAGTAGTGTATTTTTTTCGTAGGTGCGTATCAATATCTGAAAATCTGCAATCCAGAAATGCTGCGCATACAATCTTTTGGGTCAGAGGGAACCGCTTGTCGATATTCGCAAGCATATTGTTGTTTAATGTCAATATGATCAGCGTGGCGCGTAATTTAAATGATTTTATTCCGTAAATTTTTTGTCGCGGCGTGGGTTTTTGAAAACCTCGGCGGCGGCGGCGGCGTGGGTCCCGCGGCGCGGCGCCGCCGCGCCGGCGTGGCGCACACCTCTACATCATATCATATAATAATAATATTTTAGGAACTGAATAAAAAAAACCTATCCGCGTCGGTAAATCATGCTTTTTGAATTGTATCAGTTGTTCTTGGACCGTACTCGTAAAAACGCATAAGATGTACGATCATCACAAAATCGGCCCCTTTACATAGGTAATAGATAAATTCCTTAGTGGACGAACTACGTAGGGACGGATCGCGAAATGGACAAACGCCGAAATGACGAGTCGCGTAATGGACGAAATAGGGAATGACAAATAACGAAATGGACGAACTGCGTATTGTCGAATCGCTAAATAGACGCATCATATTATGGACGAACTGAGTAGTAGGCGAACGACTAAATGCGATTTGGACGAACTGCGTATTGGATGAACAGCTAACAAACCCCTAACTGCTTATTTAAAAAAAAAAATCATTTTTATGGAACGAGTTACTTTATGTTTTGCAAATATACATAGAGCCCATAGAGCAAGTTATTGTCCATAAAATCGAAAACCATTTCATATTAAAAATAAGTGTGTGTACTGTGTGTATTAAACATTTTACAAAACCTATATATTTTTCTAACTCATAGACATCTTAATTTTTTTATCTTAATATAAACAACATAATTCAAGCTTTTAATAAATTTATTCCTTCTATTCAAAATGTTGTTATCTCACGAATCTAAGACTCATCTTATTCGTCTATCATTCATCGTCTTTATCCGTGAAAACGTTCAAGTACGTATAGGTGAAAAACTTAAGAAAGTCACCTGTTGTATGTGTGAGTAATGTGTTCGAATAGGCGTTTGTTTTGTTTGTGTACTAATTTTAAACATGTGTTCTCTATTCGAATACGTGACTCACACATACAGCAGGTGACTTTCTTAAGTTTTTAAACTATACTTAAATTATTTAATACATTCTCCATCCTAAACGCCAAATACTCCCGAGATGAAAACCCGGACAAATCACGAAACCCCATCCCCCGAACCATCCCTAGGGAGAGAGCGTCATCTCAAACCGCCGGGATAAAATAATCGTTAACCCCGCTCATGCTCAGTGTAAGAGGCTGCGTCAAAACAAACATGTTCTAGCTTCCTTGCGATTACAATTAAACATAAATAAACCATCCACATGACGCGGTATGTACTCAGTGAAGCGACTTCGAGCGAGGATCAAGACAAACACCACCCATTACTTGCGGTGTGGGGCGAAAACTGCGACGTTCCTCTTCTGGGCATCGTTGTACATGGTCGTTATGAAGATGACCATATTCAAGGGAAGCCCGGAACCTGTGAAGGACTGGGCTGTACCTGACAACTATACGAAGTGGCTGGTAAATATTTTGACGTTTGATAGTGTTTTGTTTCTGCCTGTTGTCGCGCGGGAAAATCGGGTGAATATATTTTTAATGAGACTTGACACTGTTGCCATGGTTACGGAAAAGTCCCTTGGGCAACCTTAAAGTACATTGGTTTTACACCATTGTAATTTCGTAGTAATAGAATAGAATAGAATTCATTTATTTGGTGTAAAAGGTAAACTTTTTAAATAATATATGAGTTATAAGACTTTTGTACCGGGAGGCCCAAGACTACTGAATTTTAAGGTAAAATTTAAGTACCCTAAATATTGTTGATAAACTGTTTTGGTGAAGAGAGACTCTTAATTTATTTTTAATAGATACACCTTCTATCTCTATTATATATTTCCATAAAGTTACTACATGTATCGAGGGTAATAATAAGCCTCAAGCCGCAAGTATGTAAAATTTTCACCTTAAAATTTACAGACTTGAGATTTGCTTAAGGCTTAAATATGACTGTGCCATGTTTATCATTTGAAGGTCTACGGAAAGAATATGTCTAGTCAATTCAAATTACAGAAGGAAAAACCACCTTACTTTTAACAGAATAAGGTGTGAATTTGCCCTGATTTTTTTAAGCACTGGACATGTTTTTTTCCGTGGGCCCTTCATTTATTGTCGTTGCCATTTCGTTCCCACGTTCCCACGAGTATGCTGTTAAAGTGACGCGTAACGGTAAAAACAGGACCATGACGAGTCAACAGGTCATAAAAGCACCAGCGGCCTTACCGCGCACTTCGAAGTTCAAATTCAGGGGTATTTGTCTGTGTCACACTAACGAAGGCGTCAATAGAGTAACAGAGACAAATCCCCGCAATTTGCGAACTTCGGAGTTCGTATAATATAAAGCTGGTGCTTTTCCGACCTGTTTCCATCATCAGCCTATGATAGTCTGCTGGACGTAGGCCTCTCCTATTAACTATGTCTATAAACGCATTAGGAGGAAATACCCATAATCGCCACGCTGGGCAAGTGGATTGGCGATCGCAGTAATGTGTTCGCTGTGATGACGCTGCTGCCCATTATCAATCTTTTATCAAATAATGGTCAGTGACACTTCAATCCCTTAGTCGACTCTTACGACACCCGCAGGAGTTGGGGTGGTGACAAATGTATTCTTACTGCCGTCACCACACGCCATTTCCTTGCCAAGTAAATCCCGCTCTGCAAGACTCTATGACGAGTGCCGCATACGCTGGTGTTTGAGCCTGGAACTATCTCCTGACAGTTTTCTAGATGGACCATATTTGGCTCTTTTTCCCCGCATCATTGTCATACCAGTTGGTAACAGTGGAGTCTAATAGCCTCTGTGGGTGAACTGCATCCTCTCGGTTTGAGCATGAAGGAATTCCTTGAATATTTTGAGCTAAGCAAGAATTAAATTAAAAATCTCCCAAAACGTCAATTTCGTCATCATCCGCCATTGTTTTGCTGGTTCTTTTACGACCTGTTTACTAGGGTGAAGCGAAAAAAAATTTTTTTTAATTTAGTTTTTCCTGTATTACCAATCGATGTTCGACATCTTCAGATGTTTAGAAAAAAAAATCAAGGTTCTACATCAACGTCTTGAGCATCAGATTTGAAGTTTGAAGAAAAACGCAAATTACCGTTATTTTCAACATTTTTGTTAAACCAATTTTTTTGCTAAGGTTTTAATTCTAATAACTTTAGAACAATAATAATACTTCTAGCTTTAAAAAAAATTATCAGCGGTGATGCTAAACCTTCGAAATCCGAAGCAATAGACTCTTCATTCTCTCTGAAATACTGGGACTTTGTGTCAAATATTGATATGTCCTGCCTGGCCTTTATTTTACAATGAATGGACCCATCTCTCGCTTCTGGTGCACAAACAGATGCCGAAGCCTCAGTTACGAGCTTGATGCACCATTCCACTGCCTGAGTGCAACAAGGATAGTTTTCAATCTGAAATAATTTATCTCCTGAGTATCATTTCTGAAATCTCTGCGTCACTGTATTTCATGTTCACTGGAGGTTCTATTGTATTTCTTTTGACCAATTAATGAAATCATAATAATTTAAAACTTCTGTTCTAACATTTGGTAGCTAAAACATTGCCTGACGCTTTCCTTTACACTCTCTTTTGTTGTTTTTAACACCTTCTACGGCGCCAGTTCTCTTAATTATGGTTCATCATAGTTAAAAGCTAACATACACTACATACATAGCTAAAAGTAATTATTCCGGGTGCGCAAAGAATATAGTTTTTTATAATTAATTGTTTTTATGTATTCAAGCAACTACAAACAACCTTTAATCATGCTAAATATATGAATAGGCTCATGTTAAATAATTTTGATTGAGAGTCTTCGTAAAACATCTGATTTTTTGTTTGTTTGCGTAATTTCTTCGCAGTTTTGTAATTATTACAATAAACATAATAATAAAATCAACCTTAATGATTTGTTGGTAACTTATTATGGGAATGATGCTTTGTTTCAAATGTTTTCAATGTCGGTGGCGATCATTTCACACAAGTTTTTAACAGCAGGGTATTTACCACTATTTTTTTTTTTTTTATACCACGTCGGTGGCAAACAAGCATACGGCCTATTAAGTTCCAGAAGTTCATTTATTAGCCACAAATAATATTTTATTATATCACATTACGTTAGTAACATAGTACAATTTAGTTTTATTGGATCGCCAAACAAAGGGCACCGTAAGTGTCAAAATTCAAAATTAACAACAATTCAACTTTTTTACACTTGCCCTTAACACTTATTGACGAGTTTTATTTTCTATGTAGCGCTAGTACAACCAGTATAATACACTATACTGAACAGAAATGTAAGTTTTATGACATTTAGATAAAATAAAACATTAATTTGCGGCTACACCTTAGAGGCAAAATTGTATCTTTTTTGCAAACTACCCTCGTGGTGCGCCACCTTAAGATAAAGTCGTAGAGTCTTGATTTTTGGTCTAAATGAAGCTTTCGTATACTGTCAACTATTGATGATACAGGAGAATAAAAATTTGGAAAAATTTTTTTTTGTTCAAATTCGCTCCACCCTACTGTTTACTGCAATGTTACTATATTCAGCCTTCGTTATGTGACTGTTTATTTCCAGATGCAGGGCCCAGTTTTAGGCGAGGATGACGAGCCAACAATCGACTGGTCGGAGCCAGACAACGCCACCGCACTCGAGCTGGAGCGGCGAGCGGCGCACGCGCACGGCGTTTGCCGTCGTCGGCGTATCACGCAGTCCGTCAATAGCCGAGAGTTCTTCGTCGATCATGCGCATAACCTCGTGTGGTGTAACGTTTTTAAGGCTGCTAGCTCGTCGTGGCTGTATAAATTTAATATCCTGGGTATGTATGGAAAAGAATCAACCAAACAATACAGTATACAAGGTGCCCGTGAGGAAAGGGAAACAATTTAACAGCATATTCCTGAGACTAAAAGAAGCAAAAAATTTTAAGTGAGTTTTGGTCAAATCTGCAAAAAAAAAAATTTTTTTTTTGTTTTTTTTTGATGTTTTGAATGCCTCAATACACAAAAAAAGGATTTAATTAATGAAACTATCGCAAAAAATGCACTTTAAACGTTTTTTTTTCCTGATTTGCTAGGTAATTAAAGATTTTTTTTGTTCATTTGTCTGTCAATTAAGTGTGACAAGACTAAGACAACATGGTAACAAAATCGTTTCCTAAAATGCGTTTATCATAGCGTAACGGGCTAAAACGGTTTTAGGCAAAAATCCAATTTTCTCTTAAAATAGACTCAATCCAGAAAACTTCATATGACATTTTTAACTTCAAATTTGGTCAGAAATCCGCTGTCGATTTTTTTCCCCTTCCTCATGGGCACCGTGTATAGGTACTTGTCGTCGTTGCCGTCATGTTCTAACAAGTGCGAAAGTGAAGCGTAGCACACGATAAACGATTAACGCTTGATTACAATAAGCTTGCCCAACGTGGCATTATGGTCATTTACCTTCAAATGTGTCTATACGCATAGTTCAATAGGAGAGGACTATGTCCAGCAGTGGACTGAGATAGTCTGATGACGACAATAAGCCACATGCATATGGAGCGGCGGGTGGCGCGCACGGCATATGCCGTCGACGGCGTATCACGTAGGACGTCAATAGCCGTCAAGTTCTTTCACAACCATGCGCATAATCTCGTGCGGTGTCACTTGTTTAAGGCCGCTCTTCTTGGCTGTATAAGTTTTTTTTTTTTTTTTTTTTATGTTGGCACAACAAAGTGGCTCCACTCCACCTGATCGTAAGTGAAAAGTAGAACCCAAATCGCGGCGGCAACGAACAGGAGACAATCAGTAACCTGTTAGTTGCCACCGCCTTGCTGGCCCGCTAGATGCTTCTTCACGCTTCGTTTAAAGGGTCCCAACTTATATTAGGTATGCGGAAACACATGTGCCGGTAAAGAATTCCACTTAAGGTTTAATAGGTATATATGTAAAAAATATGGAATCCCCTGCCAGGGCGCAGCTTATTCAATCAATTTACGAATGTATGGAAATTCTTTATTGTACACGAAACAAGTATTTATTTAGCTGCATCAAAAACAAAAGCATAAACGTATACTTACATACTCAGTGAACAGTTGCATGTAGGTACCTACTACTGTTTTTAATTTAGGTCTATCAAATATTAAATTTCACCAACAGTTTGGGAATTCGGTATTTTTTCTTTGGTACCTATCCACTCAATTGCTACAAACTCAATTTGACTTGTTCCACAACAATATTTTAGGTATCAGATAACGTATTTTTATATAGGCTGATTTTTGGGTCGCGTAACTAGAGCAGGGTACTAATGATAATGACGACCACACTGAGTAACATTCACCATGGAGACAACCAATAAACCGGCCAAGTGCGAGTCGGACTCGCGCGCAAAGGGTTCCGTACCATTATCAATTTATTATTAAAACAATACAGTTAAATCAACCTACCTCAAAAACTATAGGAGATAATTTAATCAAACCAAAAATCATTGATAGAGTTTATTAATGTGCATAACATATATTTTTTTCAGAATTTTATATTGCGTAGTTTAAAAAATAGAGGGGGGGGGACACATTTTTCAGACTTTGAGAGCTGATATCTCGAAAACGATTTGCTTAAATAAAAATTTGATGTATAAACCTTCATATCATTTTCAAAGACCTTTCTATTAATACCCCACACGCTTATGTACAACTAAAAAAAAAATTCTATCCCTCAGTTACATGTATGGAGGGCCCCCACCCCAATGGTTTTTTTTACAATTTAGTATCATAATCCTGTAGCGGTTCATATAACACATATCCTTACCAAATTTCGTTACTGTAGCATTTATAGTTTCCGAGTAAATCGGCTGTGACAGACGGACAGACGGACAGACGGACATGACGAATCTATAAGGGTTCCGTTTTTGCCATTTTGGCTACGGAACCCTAAAAAATCGCGGAAAAATATCTTTCAATTCAGGTCGCTTGTCCCTTTTCACTCCTGCTACACGATCCAAAAAGCACCTTGTATATCGACGGTGGCAAACGAGTACAGTCACCATGAGATATATCGTAGCGTGTACAGCGTTCACAAATATCTGACCACGCCTTTATTGCCACAACGATAGCTTACCATCAGGCAAGCCATCCTGATGGTAAGCAGCAACGTATGAACTTAATCCACGTGCGTCACATTTGCCGACCCTTTAGAAACTCACGCGTTTACGAACCCCATACAATCCATTCGTTACAAATAAAACTAACAATAATTTCAGGTGGATACGACAAGAAATTCCTAGCGCGAAGCAGACACACCCCTCTCACGCTGGCAAGAAGAAAGTTCCCGCGACCAAGCGAAGAAGAATTACGAGACGCCATTAACACCCCAGGAGTTGTGTCTCTACTCATCGTACGAGAGCCTTTCGTCAGGCTATTGTCCGCTTATAGGGACAAACTCGAGAACATCACACCACCATATTACAGAAAGCTAGCGAGAGCAATCGTAGCCCAACACAGAGAATCCGCCACAAAAGTTCTAGGACCAATAAAATCCTTCGGACCCACATTCTACGAATTCGTAGCATATTTAATCCAAAAACATAAGGAACTCGACACGAAATTCGCGTTCGACGAGCATTGGGCACCCTATTACCACTTCTGCACCCCTTGCGCAGTCAATTTCACAGTCATAGCCAAAGTTGAAACACTTTCAAGAGACTCAGGGTTTGTGGTATACCAATTAGGGCTGGCACAAGTTTTAGGAAAGCGGGTTAGGGACCGTAGAACGAGGTTAAGGACGGTTATGAACAAATCTAGAGACGGGAAAAATACGTCAGCCCTGTTGAAAAGATACTTCAGTCAGTTGGACGAGAGTATGCTGAAAGACTTGTTGAGAATATATGGTATAGATTTTGAGATGTTTGGATATGATCCTAAAATTTATAGTCGTTATGTAAGAAAATAAAGTTTATGTGATATTTTACTTGGTTTTTATTCAAACTCAAACATTTAGTCCGATTTTAGGCGAGAATGCTGTTTATGTTATCGACCCAGGAGATTTTTTTTGATGACTATGTTGTTATTGATAACTTGAAACAAGCTCTCATTTAAGAACTAACTTCTCTTATTTTTGCGATAATGTCAAATGACATCATTGACGATCGAGAAATTACAACTATAAAGGCCGAATCACACCGGATACGAGCGCAGCACGGGGACGTATGTGTGGTTTGCGCGAGGTATCATATGAAATGTTATAGTAGATGACACACCACTTGTAAATCACGCCTTCAGCAAAAATGTCGGTGTGATAGATAGTTGGCCTAATGAGAATGCTACAAAATAGTACACTACGACACAAGTGCGAAAAACATGAAATTCGAAACGAGTGGCGATGTTTTAAAACACGACCAAAGAGAGTGTTTTAAATCGACACGAGTTACGAATTTCCTTTTTGCACGCGTCTCGTACGTTTTTTAGTACAGATGGCACTCCGAAGTTTTGGACCTGACGTAAAATGAGTCACTTCTCGCACTAGCGCGTAAAAAAGGCACCATCTGTACTAAAAAATACTTTCAGAGACGACAAGGATATTTGAATGACATATTTAGCTGTACGAAGTGGTTTTACTTACTTGACAACACAGTCAGCAAAAAGATGTAGTCACTAAAGGTGATGAGGCCCGACGACCCCAACTTGTAGAAGATCGAGTCTTCGTCGAGATCCAGGTTCAATCGCTGGCTGATGCTCTGCGAATAATGGCGCGATCAGAACACAGTTTTACAGTACTGAAGGTTAATAGTTTTGGTCTTGCGTCTACCTAATTTTTATCAGATTTTTGGCTTACATGGTCGTATTGGTCGTCAACGTTATTGGTATCGTTTAAAAAGTTTGACTCGTTTCGTAAAATGTTTCTGTCTTTAAATGTCATGCTACTTTTCTTAGGTGTTTTCTACTATACCACTGAAGTATACAGGTATATTTCAATGAAAATTAATATTAGTACGTTTTAAGACGAAGTAATAATTACTTACTTTGTGAATTCGAAATATTTGGCACCGGATATTTTGCCACTTGAATAGGTATTTCATATTTCATTTATTCAAGCCATCAAGTTACACATACAATATAATAATATGTCACCTGATACCCTGTCAGGGCACAGCAGAACTCTTAAGACTTAACTAAAACTAAACTACGATACCTATATTAACAACAACATTATTATTTATTTTCTTAGATTCACATATATCTAGATAAACCAATATTATTTTTATTACTATTTCTTCACAATTTAATTTAGATGTCAAATAGTGCGTTAGGTAATTGCGTGAAGATGATATTTGCAGCAGTGCCGTGAAAAATCGGGCGCTCAATGCCTCAAATTCACAAGGTAAGTAAATACTCCATCTTAAATCGTACTAATTAAAAATAATTTTCATCGAGATGTACCTATAGGTACCTACCTACCTGAGTGATACATAGTTGAAGACGCCTACGTATGAAAAGAAGCAAAATATTTAAAGACTGAAATATTTTATGAAATTAGTCTAATTGCCTAGTTTTTAGTCGTTAATAGGTGTCGTAATGTTCGGTTTACATTGGCCTTAGGCAAGATTGCCCACTTAAACGCAAATCCAAAACGATTAACCCATGTATTTCTACGAGCTTTTAGAAAAAACTACTTAGGTAAAGTCTATTTAGCCAATTATTTGCGTCTATGCCTTTCATTGCATATTATAAAAGTGAATTCAGACCAAACGAGCATTCGCTATTCTATCCCCCACTCTACGAAATCAACGAATCATGTTTTGTGTAATGATCGAATTTCGTAGAGTAGGGGGTTAGACTAGCGAATGCTCTTTTAGTCTGAATGCACCTTAACATCGCATTATTCGACCAAACAAGAATATTATCAACATCCGATTCTAATTTCGGTGTTCAATCATTCAAAATTTGGTCAAATGTACAGATACCATCAGATATATCGGAGCAGCTAGGGCGCGCATAAATATCTGAACTAGTCTCTATTGTCATAGCCTTAGAGTGCCTGTTGAGATAATTTTGAGCACCATAGACGCTCCAATATATCTGATGGCGTCTGTATGAATAAATTTTGCTGAGAATGTTCTATTAAAACACAAACACATTTGGATGGTCTAACTGGAAAGCAGTGGAGGCTTCCTAGTTTTGTGCGTGGGTACTGAGGTGCTCAACTATCGTGTGAAAGGCATTTATGATCTGTCCAAATGATCATGCCTTGTCAAATTTGTTAGCATTTAAAGTCGATTTATCCTCCAATATTTAGTGACAGTAGCAGCTAAAAATTTCAATTTTGAGTCAAATGCTTCAGGGGTAATTCAGTTGGTGTTGACCTATTTTTTTTAACGAAAAGGGATCTGTCTTTAGAAACAGGGAGAAAGCAAACGAAAATATTGAAAAGGATACACGTTTAAGATAAAGAAGGATGAATTGACTTTACGGCACTACAAGAATCGCTTTTCAAGTCCAAATAAAACATAAATCGAGAAAGAGAAAAGAAGTGAATACTATTTTCCGGGTAAGTAAAAGGTGGGTAAAAACGCAAGAGGTTTTACTGTAACCCCTTTTTTCATAAATGTCTCCTAACTTAGCAGATATAGAAACTTAGAGAACTTAGCAGATTAGATAAGTATCGTTTGCCTATTTTAGTCTTAAGAATGACTACAAGAGACCGATGATATTTACCAGTTGGCTAACTTAGGAGAGGTTTATGAATATGGAGGTAAGTCTGGAACATTTGCAAGCTACAGCTTGGAAATGATGACTTTTATAGTTAAACCTTTTGAATTATATGTCCATCTAACACTAATAACAGGTATACACTGAATGAACTAGCTCGCGATAAAATTGCCGCGCGAGGCAACTCGCGATATCAGTGCGTGACTTAGCTAGTGAATTTGCGTCGTCGTGCAAGGCACTGATCGAGCAGCGGTAATTTCATCGCGAAGCTGCTCATTCGGTATAGACCCGTCTTATAACCGGTTTTTTAGTTTTTAGGGGTTTCACTAAGCACAAACCTATATGAAAAACACAAGCAAAGACAGAACTAATCTACGTCTATCTACCGGAAGTCATATCATAAATATAAAGTCGATGCTGGGAAATAAAACAATTGGGCTTGCACTAGAAGAATTAGTGCAAACTGATAGAACAGTGTTCAAGAAGAAACAGTACCTCACCGATATTCTGAAAAGACAAGAAAGGTGTGTGAGTGGGAAAGTGCCAGTGCAAGAGGGAAGGACTGAAAATGACTATTGTAGTCTAAAAGCCGGATGTCATTATGGGAGTCGAATGAAGTTACGAAGTTTTGGCTTAGCACGGTTGATATGTATATATTAATGTAAAAGGCCATAGTCGGATTTTCATAGTAAGTCAGCCTTTAAATCAACCAGACTCTAGTATTTTTTTGTGAGTACCTCTTATGGTGAAGAATATTTCTGCTGAGTATCAACGTCCTATCGGTGACAGTTTTTGACTTATGATTTTTTTTAGTTTTTTCTTTAATGTGTTGTATCTCAGGATGTATAAAAGTGAATTGCTTCAAATTTTGAAATAATGTTCTTTATTTAGATATGCATCGAATTTAAAAAAATGAATATCGATTGTCGTATAAAAAAAAGACCAAAAAATTTTTCATATTTTTTTTTGTGTACCTATGAAGTAGTGACACCTCTATTTTCTTTTTCTAATTATAGACCATACATTGGCCTACTAGTTGCCTAAGTATCAAAATTTTCCAAGCGGTACTTCTTACCAAAAATCGGCAATATGTGTGGTCAAGTTCTGCATTCAATCGGTGTTTTTCAATGTAGTATACAAACTCTTCATTTATATTTGAGTTTTCTTATCAGGTTATCTTATTTAAGAGTAAATGCTAATGACAACTTAATGTCATCATGATGCAAGCTGTTTATTTCATTATTAATCGGCCGTTTATTATTTTAACTAGCGTAATTCGATATTATTTATGAGATATTCATTAAAAATAATATATTTCTTGAATATATTACTATATACGCTAGTTGAAATGGTAAACGGCCGATTAATAATGAAATAAACAGCTTGCATCATGATGACATTAAGTTGTCATTAGCATTTACTCTTAAATAAGATAACCTGATAAGAAAACTCAAATATAAATGAAGAGTTTGTATACTACATTGAAAAACACCGATTGAATGCAGAACTTGACCACACATATTGCCGATTTTTGGTAAGAAGTACCGCTTGGAAAATTTTGATACTTAGGCAACTAGTAGGCCAATGTATGGTCTATAATTAGAAAAAGAAAATAGAGGTGTCACTACTTCATAGGTACACAAAAAAAAATATGAAAAATTTTTTGGTCTTTTTTTTTCTTTTTTTTATACGACAATCGATATTCATTTTTTTAAATTCGATGCATATCTAAATAAAGAACATTATTTCAAAATTTGAAGCAATTCGCTTTTATACATCCTGAGATACAACACATTAAAGAAAAAACAAAAAAAAATCATAAGTCAAAAACTGTCACCGATAGGACGTTGATACTCAGCAGAAATATTCTTCACCATAAGAGGTACTCACAAAAAAATACTAGAGTCTGGTTGATTTAAAGGCTGACTTACTATGAAAATCCGACTATGGCCTTTAGTCACTATCAAAAACGTTGAGCTCTTATGTAATTAAAATTATGGGCACGTAGGCATTGAAAATAGTCGTTTAATGCGTCATAGTTCTTATTAAAAGATACACTGTTGTAGTTTATTTCATACATCGACGTTGATGTACTTTTATAGAGCAACAGCATTGGAATTTGGAAGTTGGCTATTGTCTTTTCACATTTATTCATAACGTTTCAATGTATGTTGAACGATGATGGAGTAATTGTTAATTCATTCTTATAAACACTGCGTTATGATTATGAAACTGCGTCTTTAATAGATAGAGTTAACTTCCAAGATTAGATATTAGAAAAATATCCTTGCCGGATAATTTTTACTCATACAAGATATCTTTGAAACTATTTGCTATGCATCTATCTTTTCTATCTAAAACAATATTTACACTTTGACGATTTTGGATTAGCCGTTACTAGCACGGGGTAACTTAACTGGTTAGGTCTATATATATTTGCCTCTACTGACAATACTATATTTTCACTATTCGTTTAACTTCGTTTTAGTGGCTTAACCTGAGAGATTTAGTACAAATTAACCGATTAAAGTTAAGAGTAACAAAAGCATACCTAGATCAATAAATAAAGACTTAACGGCAGCGTGGTATCTGGGGCAAATACGGAACGGAAACTTAATTATATACCATTGGACAGCATACCTTGGCTATATAGTGACAATTTCCCTAACTAGCGGTTTCCATACTTATTGATGTTCAGGAAATAGTACATAAATACTTGACTGTACGTGATAAGCCATATTGGGTCCACACATACATAATGCGGCGGGAAGCAGCAGGATCAGTGTGGATATCCATCGCCCAAGGCATGCGACCGCACGTGCTTTTGTTTTGGGCATGCCCACACTAACCGAACAGCCTCGCGCGATAATTTTTTCACGAGGCGGCTATTTCGTGTGAACCCGACTATTAGGCATTTTTAGGCAAGTTTATTGCGAGGATGGGCGTAGACAAGCATACAAATGTAAGTAATAAAATAAATAACAATATGAATATACGGATATAACTAACAGTTAGCACAGAAACATAAATCAAAGAATGAAATCAATAAAAGCACGACATATTACGACGAAACCTGAGATACCTGCCACCGTTTCTCCATACATACTCCCCTGTTTCCTCCCTAGGTAATGACATTAAAGTTTTATTTTTCTGTAAAGCCTAAAAATATGTTTCATTGACAATATCCAGGAAGGACATAGTTTACTGCGGTAGTATCCTTTCGTATGCTTAGGAGATCTCAAATAGCCGTTAAGTCTTTGATTACACCGTCAGAATAACGTCGCATACGAAAGGGAATGGAGACCAAAGCAAAAAGTAATGTGATTACTTCTGTAAATTACATTTTTATGAGTACCTAATTTGTAATCTAGATTACAAAGTACATACTCAAAAGTAGTCGGAAGGAATAACCGAATTACTTTTTGCCCAACTCTGATGGAGACATGGTTTGCATATCATCCTCTTAAGGATGTAGACAATTAAGACAGTAGTTAAGTGCCTCGTTAGTCTTAAGTCGTTACGTATCGAGATCGTAACGTGCAAAAGATCGTGACACGGGTCACGTCACTTGGTTGGCTAATACGTCATTGGTGTATTTGGTGTCACGTAGCTTAGGATAGTTGATGTTTATTTACAAGCCTTATTGCAACGAGATAAGGTCTACTAATGGTCAGATACGATTGTCAATATCATAGTGAGCTCAAACCAAACGGACAAGTCGAATCATAAACCAATTAGCGTTAGTAGCTGGACGGCATACATAATAATATAGTGATTACGTAATAAAGCTAAGGAAAACAAGTTATCTTTTTTTCATCACATACTTAATTGCCTACTTGTTACGCCGATAATGCTAATATTTTAAGGGCCTCACTCGTTTAAACCGTGGAGTGGTATGAGTCCACTCAGTTTACTATAGCTTTATTTTTGTACTTTATTAAACGTTTGGATTTTCGGCAAAGAATTAGAATAACAAGGCAAAGCAAACACAAACTAACTAAAATATCAGTAAATTGAAACAAATAGTATATTCTCTCTCTCATCTGTTAATTGTTGAGAACTAAACATCTACAATGTTTTTTTTTATTTGTAAACCTCCAGTAATGTAACATAATTATCATTTTATCATACACATTTTTCAAAACATATCTATACTCTTACTATAAGAACTAGTATCCAGATAACAAAGAAAACTGTAAAATTGTGATTTTCATAATTAGACGCAAAATTTACGTAGTGCGGTAATATCATATTGATATGATAGGAAAAATCTTCAAGATTATTATATTAAGATAATTTGGTGTAATATAAAGTTACGAAATATTATTTACTCACCTTCGGGTCATATCTTCGATACTGATCAAGTCCCAGTCCTGTAATTTAAAAGTTTAATTATGAAACGATATTTTAAAGCACATTAAAAGAATTACAAGCAGGGTCGCGTTTTATAAAGTTACAATTTACAATTTCGCTGTTTGCCTCTCTTTCTAGCCAATATGTGCGTGCGATAGAGAGGCAAACAGCGAAATTATAAATTGTAACTTTATAAAACGCGACCCAGGAATCGGAACCGTTATTTTACAAAAATCTCGAAATAGCCCAATATTTTAAAATGTTTTATACTTTTTATGTATTACTCAATATTTTATGGAATTTATAACATATTTTCAAGTTACTTCATTAACTTTTTATATACTACACATACCGAAGAATATAAGTTATATACCGAAGAACGAAAATGATCAAAAAAAGCACAGTTATTTTTATGTGGAAAAAATAACGGTTCCGGTCCCTGGATACAAGTAATATTAAACACAGAAAGTGCCATCGAAACTGCAGGGGAGAAAATTTCGCTTCCTTTTCCTTCAAAACAATACGTAAAGTTGTAAACAATCGATCAACTGCGATTTGGCGATATAGGTATTTACCGCCTTCGCACTGTAATGATGATTTTTTATTGTTACGAGTAACACAGGGTTCGATCGATAACTGTTACTACTCATATCAATACCAAATTAAGAACGATCAACAACTATTTCAATTCTACATTTAAACCTTAAACGTATACTGTAGCCTCAAGGCTAAAATTAAAATTACATAAGTTGCAATCAAACCGATATCAATAGGCATGATGACTGGGAAGTCAAATCAGCATCTTTTTTCGAACTGTCAAAACGATCACTACTATTGAATTTTATATGAAATACTCAAAAGTGACGTCACGTTTGAGTACTGCCAAATGACCTACTCTTTTAAGTTCTTTTCAATTTATTAAATAGAAGTTCTGTACAAAAATTACTGCAATCTACATCTTAGTAATAATTTCGTCGTGTATTATGTCGTGCATAATGTCAAATAATGTATTTTAACTGCAGTCATCATCCCTATTGTACACTGTGATGTACAAATATCCGTCAGATAAAATTATCACTATCTTTTTCCATGCCATATAAAAGAAAAGTACAGCTAACATTTATCTGATACATATATTTTATTAATGGATAGAGAAACAGGCAAGTCGTCGTGTCAACTTTCCGTTAGACATTCTAGAAGCAAAATGATGAATGCAATATACGTTCAAGGGTTAATTTTGTCTAAAATCCTGTCCCTCACCATCCGGCTGCTTGACGCCAGGAGTCATGGACCTCAGGAAGTCATCCGGGGTCATGAACACCTCGTGCTGGTCGTGGTGGGTCGCCTGTACGGTGGCAAAGTAACGGAATACCTTGTCTGGGGTGGAATACTGACGCATGCGGTTTTCGTACTCAATGATCTGCAGCGTCCGGGGTGGAAAACAAATGGTAATGTGTTTGTTTACTTTATACTTAAGGTTGGGTAAAACATGCGTGTTTCGTGAGAGAGCGGGAGTAAACGCACATCGGTTGTGGCCACTCCGATCTTATCGCGCCCCGCTTACGCCGCGCTCTCAAAACGCGCGTGTTTGATCAGGCCTTTAAGATTTATTTCGATGCAAAAAAACAATTGTGGTAAGACATTAAGGGTCAATTGCAAAAAAAAATTGTACATAGTTAAGGCCTCAAAACAAAAATGGCGATCGGTTTTTGCCGCGCGGAGCGGCTTATTCAATGTGGACACGGCTAATGCTTAGAAATTTCTTTTAATGCAGTAATTTGACGAATCATTGTTGAGAAACAATAGTTATAATAATTTAAGAAATTATTATTTTAAGAATTCACTGATATGCCACCAAACTGAAATAAGGTTTTAAATATCCTATGCAGTCGCCATTAGATATATAGTAGCATCCGGAGCAGGCATAAATATTTAAACATGCCTCTATAGTTGTGGGAATAAAGGTGTGTTCAGATATTTTGAACGCTCCAGACTTTACAATATTTCTGATGCCGACTGTACATCTTTTAAAAAAAAAATATCTTTCATGAAAATTACAACAAAAACCCACATAATTATATTGTAAGACAATACTCTTAACTACTGACGTACGAATGTGGTACGTAGTAAAAGCATCGATGGCGTTCCGTTAAAGTTTAAATTCGGCTACCACAAAAATAGGTCAGTGATTAAGAGTTAAATAAGAAAATAAAAGAAGCAAAACAAAAAATACCATCAGGTTGTTTCATGCCAGGTGTGATAGCTCGTAAAAAGTCATCAGGGGTCATGTAAACTTCCGTACTATCGCCAATGGATAATTTGACAGTAGCAAAATATCGGAATATTTTATCAGGCGTAGAGTATGACCTCATTCGGTTTTCATATTCAATAATCTGTAGCATAAAAAAATAAATAAATAAATAAACTAGAACAAACAATAAAAAACTAAAAGCAACACTTTTCAAAATGGCCTGTTTTTCAAAAGCTTATAACCTGTAATACAAGTGGAAGTCACTTTTTCAACCTATTAATTAGATAAGGATTTCCGCTTGTATAACAAGTTACAAGCTTTGAGAAATGGGCCCCAGATCTAAGATTTTTGCAATAATGGGTGATACATATTTTAATGACAAATGTGTCTTAATCGCGTAAACTTACACCATGCGGCGATGGGTGTAACATCATGCCTGAAATGTCAGGATAGTATTAAAGTCTAAGTTTATGTGATTAAGACCCTGTTTGTTGTTATAATATGAGTGATAATCATGAAAATTTAAATCAATATAATGGGAGACACATAGGTAGCAATGGTGACACATACCTTCCTATCTCTGAAACCAATTTTTTCCTTCCTATACCTTTTCTTTTTGGTTTCCGCATCTTCAGAGTCAGTTTCAACAAGCTCCTCAGCTGTTATTGAAGGGAACACTTGATACCGTATCCTAAAAAATAAATGGTGTGAAGATAAGTACATGTTTTTGGTGACTAAACTGATTCTATCAGAAAATTTTAAAATAAGTGGTTGACAATGGCTGTATAAAAAAGTTATAATAAATAAATAAATATCATAAGACTCTTTTACTGAGACCTGTTCTGTCCCATTGTAAACTCTACCAAAGGTTGAAGAATGAGTGCTAAAGCAATGATATAGTTATAATAGTAAGTTCGATACAAATTTGATAAATCAACAAAGAGGTATTATCAAACCGGAATCAGAAAGGGATTCGAAAGTACTGTTGACACAACAAATGACACAACATTTATCAAGGAAAGAGTTGTTTACAGATGTAGTGAGCAAGGATCGGACAAACGCCCGTCATTTTGAAAACATAACCCTGTTCCGTATGGTAGAGACTTCCTTATCTTACAATGGTAACATATTTTATTAATTTAAGATATTTTTTATAACACGAACACAAAGTATCTATTTAGGAGATCCCAACTCGTTCTTAGATACTTGTACACACCATGACTGTTCGAAACGTCGTGACAATGTTACTTAATATTCGCGACATAATTGGTTTAAATCGTTTTATTTCATGAATAACTATCGCGTATCGCGTAACCGAAGAAAATAATTTTAATTATACATTCAATTGACTCAATAGATCAAAATTCAATATCAACAATTCTATCTCGTTTATTTATCATAAATTCACAATCAGGGTTGGTACAAGTAAGAAGGATTTGGGATCTCCTAATTAGATACTTTAATTAGTGTTATTGAAAAAAATATCTTATAAAATAAAACATGTTAACATCATAAGATAATGAAGTCTCTATTGTACGAAAGAGGGTTATTTTTTCGAAATGACGGGCGTTTGTCCGATCCTTGGTAGTGAGTGATTCATTAATTTATTGTCTGTAAGTCTCTGCACTTAAACTATGAATACATGAATATAACTGTGAATATATCCTAGATTTACTTATACACTGTTGTGTCAATAGTACTTTTGAATCCCATTCTAATCGCGGTTTGATAATACTCTCATGGGGATTCGAACCCGGAACCTTCAACTTTGCAGGCAGGGTCACTATTGACAGAGCTACAGAGGCCATCAAACAGTATAAAGCTCACCGTTTTATACAATTTAAAATATAATATCCAAGCACTTACCAGAGTTTGTACGAGGTATAGGCAGCAGCACCAAACAGCAAGGAATAACACAAATATTTGAATGACTTTTGCCGCAGGCTTTCCTTATTATCATTCTTCTTATAGTCGTGATAGTTGCGAACCAAACTGTGCGTATTTGAGGCAAGGAGAGGTTTGGATGTCTCGGTGATCGATGTGATTCGACGCAATGTGCCAAAATCCTTTGGTAATTTTAAGAGATAAGATGATATGCTATACATTTTGTTCAAAGTAGAAAGACAGATCGAATTATTACAGCTTTCTATTCTACTCGTTCATCGAGAAATATGTCCTCAGATCTAACTAATGGGAGTAATGAGACCACAGACAGAAACTTTATTTTGAACCGTCACTGTCAAGTCAATGTCAAAAATGTCAGCTGTAAAACGTCAATGTCAGTGGTACAACGTGACATGCAACAGACAATATAAAGACGCATTCAACAATTTATCACGGTTAGCAGTAAATGCATTTCACGTTTTTAAAATAACCTGTACCTGTAATAAATTAATCAAAGTGGCACCATAGTTACCTATTTAGCTGTTTGACGTACAATGACAGACACAGATTTTGATATGTTATAAGAAAGTTTAATCTTTCAGATATAGCCTAGATAAATTTAAATATTAGTATATTTTACATCAAAGCCTCCGTTTTAATAGTTTGTTTTATTATTTAGCTGATTTTGAGTTTGAATTATTATCAGGAAATTTCGCGGAAAATTACGACAACTGCGTATCTTAACTTGAATGTGATGTTCTTCTCTGTGGTAGTTCTTTAAATCAAAAAATTGACTACGCTTGCTTTGCAAGATCCACTTTCGAATAGTGTCAAAGGTAAATATCGCTAAAGATAAAAAATAAGTAAAAAACAGAACCACGTTTCAATAGTGCCATGCGGAGAAATACATTTTTTGTGTGAGTTTGTGAGCTATAGTTTCAACGCATACGAACGGATTACATAACCTTGAATCACGGGACTTCAGTATTGATCACATTAATTTTATTTAAATTTTCATACAAATTATAAACGGTTCACACTAAATCAGGTACGTACATTTAATAATTTGGCGTAGTTGTATGAATAATTGACTTTTATTTTAATTTAAATTCATTAATTTATTTATTATGCGATTTTAAAAGATTTCATGTCTTTTACCATATTTGTTTACAAAAATAGTTCTTATGAATTTCATTCAACATATCGTAATAGAAAATATAAATTATAAGTCTTAGTATAATGTACTGAACTATCAAGGTTACTTTCTAAATTAACAATATGTTAAGGATATTAGTTTAAAAAATAGGTAGGTATGTGAAAGCATAATAATAAATTCAAATATTGGTCCGATCATTCTGGCTGGTTCTGTATTGGTCTGATTCACACTGGCTTTAATCTGCCTTAATTTTCTCACACATGGCCATGTCAAATATCATGGGGCTTTCCCATTGAGTCAACCTTTGACCTACATAATACATGATCACTTTATGTTTGATACATTGTACCCCAAATTATTGAAAATACTTTTATACAAATTATTTGGTGGTCATAATAGTCATGATTTTATAGGTATTTGGAAAATAATTGGCCAGTAATTTTCAAGTGTTATTTAGATTATACATGTGGGTATTTTATTGTTTGCCATTTTTCACAGGTATTAAGGTATACTTTAGTAAATAAAATTATGATAAAAGAGTTTCAAGATTAAAAAATATCAATTTGTTTTTATAATGAAACAAATTGATATTGAATTTACTTTTTTACAATGCAGATAATCCCATAATGTTGTAACAGTTGTGCTTACCATAGAAAAAATTAACTGCGAAAGACAGTTTTTTTTTTAATCTATTTACAGTATACATACATTTTTGAATTATTATTTTTAATTAAATCGCAAATGTGTTAATCACAAATGTTGATTTTATAAAACTTGTTACCAGAAAATAATACTCAAAAACGATTTTAGACGTAAGTTAATAAGAGCAAGTTTATTAATTGAATGAATTGCTGATTATTTACTATCAATTTCTACTTTAATTTCTCCCTTGCCCTTGATCTATATTTAGAACTAATTTACATAGACAGCCCAGAAATAGCTACAGCACATTCTGAATCTGTGCCAAAATCCAACATAAAATTTGATGTCCATAAAATCAAATCAAATGTCAATTATTGATACAATGGTAAGAAAATTTATAAAATAGATAGTTAGTTTGATATTACATAAACTTTTTGTAACTAGTGCCATTTGGCATTGTTATTCAAGGTGGCCTAAATACGGGTTTTATTATTACTTTTTCGTTGATACTGTTAAGAGATTTGCCTTGACATTATTATGAGTACTTTATCTTTTATTGTTTAGTTCAGAGTAAATGCATATCACCATGTAATGTGACATTGTATTTTAATTGCTACTTATGTCTGAGCAATAGAGTTCCAGTTAGTTTACTTGTTTATAAAACAAGTTTGTGATTGACTGAGAAAAATATCACTACTTATTTACAACCACTTTCAGCTCAGTAAGGGCATTGTTGATCGATTTATGTGCTTATAAATTATAAAAAAAGAAAAAGTTTAGTTCACTATTTGACCCAAGTCTTATTGAGATTATATTGGGGCTAGATTCATTTGTGATATTGGCCTGTGCTATTAAGCATTTTAAGTGTTTTTTGTTTGTACCTAATGGAATGAAACTGCTTAAACTAATTTCTTAACTGTAGTTGAATTAACCCTCTGCCACTGTTGGTCACGTGACATGGGTCTTATTATCAACACCATAGAGTTGAAAATATGTCTGTGGTACGTCACCTTGCGGTACGTTACAGAGGGTTAAGGAGGTTTGACTAGTGGTTAAAAAGTCTTTTTATTTGGCTTTTTCCTTATTTGTTCAATAACAAACTTGTCATGACTGTGTGCATGTAAACCTCAATTTTTTTATTTGCATTATTATCTGTGTGATTTCTGGATTAAAGTTGACTTAACTGACCATTGATTTTTGAAAAGGTTTGTTCTTTCTCAAATGACTAGATTTTGTTTTTTATTTATTTTATTATTATTTTTTTTTTTTAATAAATGATAATTGTTTTGTCTACAGACCTGACACTTCAACAGTAAGGAGCCAGGCATAGCACAGCCATGCATCGCGCAAGGGTAGTTTTTAACATCTCCAACAAACTCGGCAACACAGAGAGATTTGCATCATGGCTCCTCAACAAACCTCAGGTGAGCTTTTTATTTACTTACTAACTTATAACAACAATGTAGAAATTTTGGAAGTTGTGGGAAATGCTGTTCTCGTATAAAAAAATCTATGGAGATGCGATACTGTTGCCTAGTATCATTACATGTATCAATGCATTTCGATACTTGTATCATAATGTACTATTTCAGTACAGTTAGTGCTTTTTTACGCACTAGTGCGAGAAGTGGTTAGTTTCTTACCATCTGTACTGAAAACGTATGATACACGAGCGAAAAGGAAATTCGTAACTCATGTCCATTTAAAACACTCCCTTTGGTCGTGTTTCAAATTATCGCGACTCGTCAACTTCATATTTTCGCTCTCGTAATGAAATGTACTTTTACACATCTCTATTCTACATC
Source organism: Thaumatotibia leucotreta (assembly GCA_025490895.1). NCBI lineage: Eukaryota > Metazoa > Arthropoda > Insecta > Lepidoptera > Tortricidae > Thaumatotibia > Thaumatotibia leucotreta. Next base: position 23,872 of record JALPQI010002816.1, on the reverse strand, counting down.
ATCTGATGAAAGCCTTATTTGACCTTGCATACCTCAAACAATACAATGGTTATATAGTGCATCATCTACTATTATCTTGATTATCCATTCAGATTATCATATCATTATGTGGTTACATCATGTTAGGTTATTTCCATAAACTATGTCTTTAAATTCTCGGTCAATAAAAGTTGCGAACAAAAACAAGCCGTTCAAGCGTTTTTACTTTTTCTGCCGCTACGGGGCAGTGAGGTGGCAGCACTGCGGCGTACGTAAACGAACTGTCAAAATAAATACGCCTGTATATCTATTTTTTGGTTTATTCATTCTTAAAAGCATTAATTTAGGAATATTGTTTTCTAAAATAAATAAACAAATCTGTTACCGATTACTTTTGTATGAGTACTTTTTAATCTATATTACAAAGTAAGAAAGAAAAAAAGATTTATTGCCACACACAAAAGTACAATTTATACAAAAAAAAAACAACATAATTATCTAAAAAGAAACAGAACCATAAAATTGTGGTAACAGGAGTATGCTCAGCATTTTGCTGCGAGACAGACTGGCTGTTACAGCGCTGATTTTGAGCCACCCCGACGACTATTTTGTTTAATACATGTACAAATACACATACAAATGTAATTAACAGAAGTATTCAAATTACTTTTAGCCCAACTCTGGTTTACAGTAAATTCCCATGAAACGATCAAAGTTCTAGTAACTTTCTTTAGTTCCAGTGACTTTGCCCCCAATCCGGTGATTGTATTCTAGTCGTAATCCATTACAAAAACAATAAACTTCCAAATACAATAGAATTTCCATATTTTATGTTTATTTCCTATGAATCTGACAGCTGTTAGGTACTAATGCCTACGTAGCGACATCAGGTGGCAGGAAAAATATCGAAAACCCTCATTAGATAAGAGTTGATTAAATAACACGGGTATTTAGCAGAATTCAATGACGTATTGGAAAATAAACTATACACATTTTGAATACAACCTTTGTTTGACATTGTTCGCAACTTTAATTGACGGTGACTTACCTAAAAACTTAAAAGGACGTCTCTGATCAAGGGCATTACAATTTATTAACCTTTTCAACGCCTTCCCTCTCGCATCAAATTGTGACATACACGCCAGTATCTTTACTAATGAACAACGAAAATAAACATTATCTGTCAGCAATACAGTTACTTTGCCAGCATACTCGATGACCACTTTAGTGGCTGCTAGCGTGGTAGGCAGAACAACACGGCCACTGTAGTGGTTCTTGGTGTTGAAAGGGTTAAGTGGATTTAGTTCATAAGTCAGTTGAACAGTCAAGATGGAAGATAGCGAGACTCGCAAATTACAAACTACCTTACGTAAGTTATGTATATACGCCGTGTTTTTATTGATTTCCGTTAAATTAAAGGGAAGCTTATTAAGGTCAAAAATAATCAATTTGTCTAAGAAACTAGTAAGTACCTTAACTCTTACTGTTATTGAGTTATTCGAAAAATAAGTTTAATGACTGAACAAGTGTATTGCAACCTTTATTACATCCTAATGAAACTTATTTTGACATGTGCCGTCAGTCACCTGAGATCTTATTCTTAAGGTTATCTCACACTTGCTATTTCAATTGTTGTGTATGAAAACGAAAAAAAAATTTTTACGAATTAAACAAAAGCCGATATACTAGGCAACTTCTATTAATGTCCCAAATAACCTGTCCTATTTAACGGAAATCAATAAAAACACGGTGTATAATAGGGTCATGTATACAACTATAGTTACATAACAAACGCTTTGGTAAGCATCTAGAAACAATAGTCATCATGAGATATTGTTATTAAGTAAGTGAGTACTTTGAAAAATCTCGTATCATATTTAGTTGCATTTTTTTAAGTCCAAACGCCGACCCTTTATAGGGTTCTTTTTTATAATGGTGACATTCATAGGTGCTATATTATTATAACGAGCCTAAATTAAATAAACTTTATTTTGTTTGTTTGCACGAGTGCGAGAGAGGACATATCAATGGTTGTGTGATCAACTGACCAACCTCGGATCCAAAACTTCGGAGGGCCATCTGTACTAAAAAACGTCGTACGAGACACGTGCAAAAAGGAAATTCGTAACTCGTTTTTATTTAAACATAGCCACTCGTTTCGAATTTCATGTTTTTCGCACTTGTGTCGTAATGTACTATTTTATGACACAAGCCATTATATGGGGTTGAGTCACACATTGAGCGATATATGATATATGCCATGGTGTGTTGAGATATATGAGCTCGTTGCCTATCTGCGACTGACAGTCATATAGCCCAAAGACTAATGATAAGATAAGTTATCAATTTATCACTTATTAAATCATAAAGGAATTGAGTGACGTAAAAGGCTTTCGAGTTTAGCGGGAATAACCTAATCAAAGTAATCAACTTTTATCTTATACAGTCGCCTTCAGAGGCCCTACCTCTCTCGCACTCTTGATAGTGTCAGACGATTCGAAAATGCTTATTAATAAGCTCACTTGAATAAAGAATAGTTTGACTTTGACTACGATACGCTACGAAGCGTTAGCGATTGGCAACTTGGCTAAGCAACCAGGCCTCTATTTTTTATTTTTGAGTACCATGGCAGCTCCAATATATCTGATGGCGCCTACGAATATTATTATTACATACATTTTAGCCGTATGGTGGCAGTAAGAATTCATTTTTCACCACCCCAACCCTTCCCGTGTGTGTACGGTCGGCTCTAAGAATATGTATACGATTTTGATCCTTATGCCTTTGACATACGTTTTGAAATGTATACATATTATTAGACGTGACTGTACATTGTCGCTCCACGAGGAGGGAATTGGCTTGTACCTCTATACGAACTAAAAGTCTAAGAGCAATTGCAAGTGATAAAGTGGGGCGTTTTTGCAAAAACGCTCACATTAGGAACCAATTTTTTTAAATATTTTTTAATAATAAGGCCTTGTGATTATTTACTCTATTTATTATATTAAAAAACGGAGTATATTAGTATACACGGTGGAATTTAATCGGTGAACAGGAATCCATTTTTCTAATTCAGTAATCGATGGCGGTCACGTTTATGTAGTACTTAAGTGGAACCAAGTTTTTTTTAGCATAATTTTTTTTTATGTTGAAATTATAATTTATTGTCACCCTACTAATGGTTTCGTCTGAAAAGTCTAATACCTCTTTTCAAACTATCAGCCATAGAAACTTAAAACCTAAATGAGCAATAACCACTCATTAATTTTTGCGATAGACTCTATTCCTATGTAAAATAAGAGCGATGCATGGCTGATAGTTTGAAAAGAGGTATTAAACTTTTCAGACTAAACCATTAGTAGGGTGACAATAAGTTTTAATTAAAGTTTAATTTCAACATAAAAAATTGTTATGCTAAAAAAATAAACTTGGTTCCACTTAAGTACTACATAAACGTGACCGCCATCGATTACTGAATTAGAAAAATGGGTTCCTGTTCACCGATTAAATTCCACCGTGTATACATTTCGAGCATCGATATAATGTAGTATATACATTTCGAGCATCGATATCTCTAGCACTCCAATGGCGTATTCGTCCTAGTAACAGAGACTCCAAATTTTCAAATTTGGTGGCGAGAGTTTTTATACGAATTTTTAATAAAGTACTTCAAGAGGACGATTTTAATAACTGATAAAATATTGTGCGAAACCGGGGCAGGTCGCCACTGAAAAAAAACAAACACCATCTTTATCTTTATCTAAAGGTCAGCCTTATCAACCGTCTACCATGGTTATGTTTGGTCTATCAGCTCCATGTGATGCCCACGCCCCATGGCGAGCCTCCAAGAAGATACCCTGTAGTTATCACCCTTATCACATTTTCAGACAAAGTCCACCAGTTATCTTGACGTTATCAGTGCTGCCACTCCTTAAAACAATTGAGATGTTTATATAAGATATCTATGATGCAATGACTTGTTTTTTGCGAGAAATTTTCGACTGACTAGCAATGGAAAGTACCATCCGGAGTTTGTTGGTATAGAGTTCATAAATATGTGCACAATTTTCAACTCTTAATTCAATGGATTAAGGTTAAAAATGTATACTTTATAACCTCGAACCTCGACTGTACTGTATGTATTCATATTGTTGTTAGGATCATTAACAGGTACAGAGTGTTATCTCCAAATTCGCAAAACCAGAACAAGATACAAAAAACCCGGACATTTTCTTGGGCTTTGCTTTGTACAGTTAAGGGCATAAATATAAACAGGGTGATATCTGGGCATTTTCGCGAGAAGAGATACAAAAACTTATTTTTCTGAAACAGGTTTTTATGTTTTTCCTGCTCAGAATCACGAGCTCTTTCGATCCTACTAGAAGAAAAAAAGTGTCCCAACTTTTTGTTTCCATCCATTACGTAACCGTTTTTCAAACACTTTGTACAGCGGTTACAAAGTGGAGAGCATGTAAAATGTATGACTAATGTGGGACCATTTTTTTCTTGTACTTTTTTTCTCCTAGATTGAAAGAAAGAACTCGTTATTCTGAGTAGGAAAAACATTAAATTTACCTACCTTAAAAAATTTTTTTTTGGATCTCTTCTCGCGAAAATGCCCATCTGGGTCGTGGACCAGGAGTTAACAGGGTACTAGGAACGGTCAAACTGAATAACTTTCACATTGATCATTTATAATAGTTATCCGTGTTGGCGTTGGTACGAGTTGACATTGACAAGGTTTAGCGTTGAAAATGCACCGTGAAATCGCAACTTGAAACAATTAACTGCAAAAACAATGGCCGCCTTGCAAAATGAGCACTGAATGATTTACTGACATGATATTTCTTCGGAAACTTACGAGAAATTAGATTATTCTATTTATATTTCTAAATTCGCATTTTGAACACGACGCTGCGCTCCAAAACACGCATAACTGACGTGGGTGAAAAGACTGTCAGGCTAAAGTGGGATTGGGCCGGTCACGTCTACCGCATGCATCCAGAAAGGTGGATTACAGCCACCAAGTGGATGCCGCAAACTAGGCGGGGACGAGGCAGGCCCAGGCGGAGATGGCGGGACGACCTGGACGCCTTCGCCAACAATTGGCCAGACTTGGTACCGAACCGGGAGCTGTGGAAAGGGAGAGGCCTTTGCCCAGCAGTGGGACACCCCTACAGGCTAGAAAAAAAATCAAAAACTTTGCATGTTTAGGATACAGGGCAGACTTGGGCAAAAAGTTATCCGATTACTCATTTCGATTACTTTTGTATCTGTACTTTGTTCTAGAATGTTGATTCTTGAATCTAGATTACAAAAGCACACATAGAAATGTAATTACTTTTTGTCCAACTCTGCTACAGGGTGTTTCAACAGTGAGGCTTTCAGTAACTATGAAACACTTTGTAGTTTATAACTTTAAAAATACGCATAATGTCGAAAACCTCCTGCTATATATGCTATTCAGATATGTATTTGAAATTAGTGCGTGTAAAATTCATGACGTCAGCTCTAGAAATGCTTCGGCATGCGATATTGTATGTGCTACCATTATTATGGTAATGCTAGACTATTAGTATGGAAATCAGTCGGATATTTACGAACATACTAAAGTTTATAGGGAAGAAGACTAGTTAGGCATTAAATTTTACTGGCTTATAATGGTTCTGTTTTTATCACGCTACGCGTCATATTCGCACTTGCATAGGTACTTGTCAGAACGTGACGGCAATACCGACAAATGATAAAGCATACGGCGAGAGCTTAGGGTCTCCCCAAAGCTCTAAAAAGGACAAGGGCCCAATAAAATAAATTCATTCTTATTCGTTATTTTAAAGAAACTACGGGCCTGTTTTACAATAAATATAAGTATATATAAACGTTAACTGTACAGTTTTTACATGACCGGGGATAAAAGATAGTTATGATTTCATATGACGGATATATTTGTCCGGAGATTGTTAAACAGGCTATAATGACGTATTTTAAGTAGGGCTCTCGGTCGTGTCCGGGTTTCGTGTACCCGTTTCCGTGTACCCGTTTCTTAGCTACCGGGAAACGGGTTTCTTACCCGTTGGAAACGTTTAATTAGGAACCGTGTAATTAAGACACGGATACCCGAGTACCTGTGTCTGATCCGCCCTCAATGTGTAGTGGCAGTGGCAATCTAAAATATAGGTACGATTTTATATTTGAACAAAGTATTGAACCTGCAACAAAGAAAATTTCTAGCTGCGTAATTCATAAAAAACTGCGAATTTTTCAGTAGTTATTTTTTTGTTTCAGACTTTTTACTAATAAAAACATAGGTTTTTCGAATATTCAATTGTAATGGATCTGCAAGACTCAAGCTTGGAAAAGTTTCTAAGTAGATCCGCGGACCCGCGCTTGGAAACGTTTCTAAGTTGGAAACGTTTCTTGGCGTTTCGTGTCGTTCGGGTTCTTAGTACCGCCGGTGCTAAGGATTCGTGTACACGTGTCTGCGGGTAACACGGATACCGGTAGCCCTAATTTTAAGCTATGCTCATTTAAGCAGGCCATACACGTAAGGGTGTACCTGACAGGTTTGCCTGTACAGGTCAACTGTTCAGGTAAACCGGAGCGTGTATGTTACAGAACTGTGCAGGTTTTTGTAACATACACGCTCCGGTTTACCTGAACAGTTGACCTGTACAGGCAAACCTGTCAGGTACACCCTTACGTGTTTGCCCTGCTTTACATTTACAATTATTGGGTACACGATATTAAATACGATTATTGGGCACACGATGTTAAATAATTGCAATTCATATGGTAAATATCCCGTTTCAAGTCATACAAATAATGAGGTATTTGTTGCGAAAACAGTAAATTGTTAATAGCGTTAATTTTTCTTTTATTTGCCTGGGTATACTCACCTCTAGGGACAGTCGTTACAAAGCTGACATGGAAGTTAACACTTTGGTTGCCAACGAGTGCTCGTAGTCGATCCCGTGATTTTTCCGCTTTGTAACGAAAATGGACCTCCCACAAAGAACTCCCATCGGGAGTTCCCCGCGCTCAATGTGATAAAGATTCATTTAATTTGGTTTGATGTTCTAAACTATATTTTTGCCCACAGACCGCCGCTGTGACAGTAAACGCCAACAGGCTGAAAAGTTCAACAGCGGCAGAGCCCTTCCTCAACGGGTCCAGCTCAGCATATGTCGAGACCATGTACAATTCCTGGCTGTCTGACCCCAACTCCGTACATGCCGTGAGTACAGTAGAGTAGAACAGTAAAGTAGCATGATTTCTCGAGGGTTCTAGTAGAGGCCTTCCTTAACGGGTCCAGCTCAGCATACGTCGAGACCATGTACAATTCCTGGTTGTCTGACCCCAACTCCGTACATGCCGTGAGTACAGTAGAGTAGAACATAGTAGAACAGTAAAGTAGCTTGATTTCTCGAGGGTTCTAGTAGAACCCTTCCACAACGGGTCCAGCTCAGCGTACGTCGAGACCATGTACAATTCCTGGTTGTCTGACCCCAACTCCGTACATGCCGTGAGTACAGTAGACTAGAACATAGTAGAACAGTACAGTAGAACAGTAAGGCAGAGTAACAATTCATGGTCGTCTGACCCCAACTCCGTACATGCTGTAAGTATAGTAGAATAGAACATAGCAGGACATTGAAGCAGAACAGTAAAGTAGAGCCCTTCCTCGACGGATCCAGCTCGGCATACGTCGAGACCATGTACAATTCCTGGTTGTCTGACCCCAACTCCGTACATGCTGTAAGTATAGTAGAATAGAACATAGCAGGACATTGAAGCAGAACAGTAAAGTAGAGCCCTTCCTCGACGGATCCAGCTCAGCATACGTCGAGACCATGTACAATTCCTGGTTGTCTGACCCCAACTCCGTGCATGCCGTAAGTGCAATAGAATAGAACAGTAGAGTAAAACCGTGTAGAGTAGAACAGTAAAGTAGAATGATTTCTCGAGGGTTCTAGCTCAGTCTATGATTCCTTGTTCTCTGACCCTATTCCGTACATGCAGTGAGTACAGTAGAGTGGAGGAGTGAAGTAGGATTATAAAGTAGACCTATTTCTCGAAGGTCCTAGCTCAGTTTACGTCGAGACCATGTACATTTCCTGGCTGTCTGACTTTAACTCCGTATATGCCGTGAGTATTATTCTGGAGGATTCTAGCTCTGTCTACGTCGAAACTATGGACAATTTCTGGCTCACTGCGCCGATTCCGTAAATGCCGTGAGTATATGAATATAATAGTGAACTAGAACAGTAAAGTAGAATGATTTCTCAAGGGTTCTAGCTCAGTATACGTCGAAACTATGTCCAATCCTGGCTCTAACTAATCCTATCTCTGTACAGAATCTATCTTATTATAAAAAACAAAATCCGTAGTCGGATTAAATTATCAAAAATTATACTTTTTATCTAAAATGAGTCATATTTTCTCAGAACAGTGTTAACAGGAAAATGCTAAGGTTTTCCTCAATTGTCAAAGGTATCGAGCATACTTATATAAAACACATCAAGAATTACCTAAATCGACTTCTAAATATAACTGTAATCTATGCTCTTAATAGCAATACAATTATTAATAGTGAAATTAATCGATACAAAGATTAAATTGGTAAACAAAGCAAGATTATACATTATAATCGTTTAGAAAACTAATTTCACGCAATTATTCCCGATAACGGATTAATTCTGCTTTGTTATATGTACTTAATTTAAAAAAGTAATAAATTGTTTGTGTTTTGAGAGACTTTTTTGTATTATTAAATTTGACGGTCCTTAGTACCTTCCTCCTGTAAATCAAAGCTGGAGGTCCCGAGATCGAATCCCCGTGGGGCATCTAATTGTGTTATCGTTATAACAAAAATATTTGTTCTTTAGTCATAGTCTTAAAAATGTCCTCAGATATTTATTCTATTTGTTTTTATTTTGTCTATATGTTTTGGGCACTTCAATTGTATCGATATCATCACTCTCATCACCATCAGATGTTACTTACTGTATAGGTACCGATATCTAACTAAAATTGTTTCATAATTCACCTTATGGTACATGACACATGATAAGTGTCACATTTCACATCGATAATATGGCAAGGTTAAGATTCCAACGATAGTCTGCCGTCCGTCTGGGTTAGCCAGGGAGATTTAATTGATTATATGAACCGTATCTCAATAGTATAAAGTTCAATTTAGTGTAAATATCGACGATAACTACTGATTATTAAAAGATCATATGCGACATGCTAACGGATACAAGTTAAAGGCCTTTTAAAATAAAGTCATGTTAGAGGTTGGAAGCGTAATATGATATGAAGATATGAAGTGACCTACAACATACCTTGTCACGTTCAGGAAGAAAGTACATTCGTTATCTGAAGGCGTAAGTCATAGTCTAGCTAGAAGATAGTGACCGCTTGCAAAACTGAATGTATCGGAATCAAATCCCAATAAAAACGTTAATGTTCGTGTTTATTACATGTATTTGTGGCAGAGTTCGTCTATTTTTATACAATGCTGTCAAAACTGCATTCGCGTTGCGCTATAAGAGGTGTGTAGAAGTCGCAGAAGGTTCTGACAACGGGAATTCACTTATTTTTGGCCACCCTTTAAATATTTTGTGCAATTTGACTATGTTCTTGGGTGAATCAACTTTTTTTCTGTCTGTTATTGCCATGGTTACGTTCGCCTGAGTCACGCTGGTTTTATGCAAAATGATGATACTTAAACTATGCAAACATACATTTTTCTATTGTTAATAAGCCCTTTCCTTAATAGGCCACCTATAGACATGCACTACTTGAATATTTGCCTAATTTAAGTAGCATAATTTTGCATAGAACCAGCGTGACTCAGGCGACCGTAACCATGGCAACAACGGACAGAAAAAAGTTGATTCAACCTCTTGCAATAAATAAAATGATAATTAGATGTTCAGATACGATAATCTTATATAAATCGTAATGGTTATATTACGGAAACTAAGCGATAGCTGCATTAATTCCAATGATAAATTAATTTCAAGAACATTCCATCCTAAATTGCAACAAGCCATAATTCATGCGTCACATGTCACTTAAGCTTTGCTAGGAAGCGTGCAATGACAATTCTCGACATTCCACTAACTCGATCCTGTTATCACTAGTTATTTACTTAGGTCGTTATGTCCAGACTGTATAGGTTGATCTTTTGGACCCAAGTATGTCCTTGAACGTTTAAAGAGGTTATGGCCATTGAAAGTGTCATAATTTGATGTAAGTCATGTCACTTAATAGGCAACTGCGTCCATACTCGTATACAGGGTGTTTGGTTAGCGGTGTCGGAGCTTTTAAGGGCTTAAACTACAATCAATTTTATCGATAAATTACCATACAATTTTTTTTTGGTTCCAACGATAATTAAATGGCGGCCATTTTAAAATTTTAAACAGACGAATACGGGCGCACGTGATATTTCTGGAATTATACGTTTGTTATCGGTCCTATTCCTGCAAAAAAAATCTCGTTCGAGAGCTCATTAGATAAGCAAACGAATTAAGCTAATCATTTAACTCAACTATTTGAACAACAAGGCTAAAAAAAATTTTTTTAATTAAAAATAGTAAAAAAATCACCTTAATTTTTCAATAAATTTAATTTTCCATGAAAACTAGGTCGTTAAAATAGGTTTTTGGTGTTGTTATTTATTAGTACAGTATGTTGGCTAAAAAATAACACCATAATTACAGTTATACCTTAAGTACTTTAGGAATTACAAGTGCTCAAACATACACCAAAACAGCTGCATTAACGTTCCCGATGCAAAATCCATAAACAAATGAATGTCAGCAGTGTACTGACTAGTGAAGTGGCCGCCTTCCATCCATCCAGTGCATGTTTGAGCACTTCTAATTCCTAAAGTACTTGAGGTATAACTGTAATTATGGTGTTGTCTTTTAGCTAACATCCTGTACTAACAAATAACAACACCAAAAACCTATCTTAACGACCTAGTTTTCATGCAAAATTAAATTAATTGAAAAATTAAGGTGAATTTTTTTACTATTTAAAAAAAAAAAAAATTTTTTAGCCTTGTTGTTCAAATAGTTGAGTCAAATGATTAGCCTAATTAGTTTGCTTATCTAATGAGCTCTCTAACGAGATTTTTTTTGCAAGGATAGGGCCGATAACAAACGTATAATTCCAGAAATATCACGTGCGCCCGTATTCGTCTGTTTGAAATTTTAAAATGGCCGCCATTTAATTATCGTTGGCACAAAAAAAATCATCATCATCATCATCTCAGCCATAAGACGTCCACTGCTGAACATAGGCCTCCCCTCTGGACCTCCACATGTACCGGTTAGATGCGACCTGCATCCAGCGTGTCCCGGCGACCTTCATAAGGTCGTCTGTCCATCTTGTGGGTGGACGTCCTACGCTGCGTTTGCCTAGCCGTGGTCTCCACTCGAGTACTTTTCGACCCCATCGACCATCTGCTCTGCGTGCAATGTGGCCTGCCCATTGCCACTTCAGCTTACTAATCCGGAGGGCTATGTCAGTAACTTTAGTTCGCCTACGGATCTCCTCATTTCTGATTCGATCACGCAGAGAAACTCCGAGCATAGCCCTCTCCATAGCTCTTTGAGCGACTCTGAGTTTAGAGATGAGGCCGATGGTGAAGGACCACGTTTCGGCGCCGTAAGTCATCACTGGTAACACACATTGATTGTAGACTTTCGTCTTAAGGCACTGAGGTATGTCGGACGAAAAGACATCGCGTAGTTTCCCGAACGCTGCCCAACCGAGTTGGATTCGGCGGTTGACCTCTTTCTCGAAGTTGGACCTACCTAATTGGACTACTTGTCCTAGGTAGATGTACGAGTCAACAACTTCGAGTACCGAGTTTTCAACAGAAACCGGGGTGAGCACAACATTGGCATTTGACATAACTTTCGTCTTATCCATGTTCATTTTCAAGCCCACCCGTTGAGAAACTCGGTTAAGGTCATTGAGCATTTTGCTGAGTTCCTCCATCGACTCTGCCATGACTACGATATCGTCGGCAAACCGAAGGTGAGTGATGTTTTCGCCGTTCACATTGATGCCAAGTCCTTGCCATTCCAGGAGCTTAAAGGCATCTTCCATTGCGGCAGTAAACAGTTTCGGAGATATAACATCTCCCTGCCTTACGCCTCTTCGCAACGGAATAGCCTTCGTAGTCTGCTCCTGTACTCGGACCGACATTGTGGCGTTGCTATACAAACACTTCAACACTTCGATGTACCGATAGTCAATGTGGCATCGCTGAAGAGACTCAAGCACTGCCCATATTTCTACCGAATCGAAGGCTTTTTCATAGTCCACAAACGCTAAGCATAATGGCAAGTTATACTCCTCGGTCTTCTGTATAACTTGTCGCAGCGTATGTATGTGGTCTATGGTACTATAGCCTTTTCGGAATCCAGCTTGTTCGGGAGGCTGGAAGTCATCAAGTCTGTATTCGAGACGGTTCGTGATGACCCTTGAAAACAGTTTATAAACATGACTCAGAAGCGTGATGGGTCTATAGTTCTTCAAAAGGCTGTTATCACCTTTTTTGAAAAACAGCACCACCTCGCCTCGGTTCCATGCTTCAGGCGTTTTGCCCTCGGACAAGACGGAATTAAAGAGCTTCTGGAGGACTTTAAGAACCGGTGTTCCACCCGCTCTCAGAAGCTCTGAAGTGATTCCGTCATCGCCCGGCGCCTTGTTGTTTTTAAGCTGCTTCAGGGCCATCCTAATCTCGTACAGACTGATGTCCGGGATATCCTCGGTGTAGTGTCGGGACAGCTTGGCTCTTGGATCTCCTACCAAACTGTCAACGGGCTTTGCGACCGAAGTATATAACTGTCCATAGAACCTCTCGATCTCACCTAAAACCTCTGCTTTTGTTGACGCTATGCTGCCATCTCCCCGTTTCAGCTTTGTCAGCTGGCTTTGCCCAATAGACTTGTCCTTTGCGAACACTTTGGAGCCTTGGTTTCGCTCGATTGTCTCTTTAACACGGTTAGTATTAAAGAGACGCACGTCATGTCGCAAGGACTTGGATATGCGTCTATTGAGCTGCCTATATGACTCCGCGTCATGCGAAGATTGCAGCTGTAGCGAGCGTCGTTCAGCCATGAGGTTTAAAGTTTGAACGGTCAGTTTTTGAGGTCTATCTTTACGGCGTGGTCTAAAAAATTTAGACCCTACCATATGGACAGTTTGTACTAGCCCGTCGTTGATCTCGTCCACTGATGCCAAGTCCTCAAGGCAAGCAAAGCGGTTAGAGAGCTCAAGTTGAAAGCTTTCGGGGTTTTGGATATGGGCTCGAGTGGGACGGAGCGTAGACTTCATCAGGCTGGACCTTTCAAGTTTAACATTGATATTCAGTGAGCCCCTGACGATTCGATGATCGCTACCGGTTTTCACCCTGTTGATCACAGACACATCACTGAATATACGTTTCCTGTCGGTCATGATGAAGTCTATCTCATTTCTCGTGGAACCATCGGGACTCAACCAGGTCCATTTCCTTTGAGGCGGCTTCTGGAAGAAAGAGTTCATCATAAAGAGTCCCTCTTTCTCCAAAAAGTCGGCCAGCCTCTGTCCCCTATGGTTCCGTTGTCCATAGCCAAATTGCCCCACTCTCAACTCATCACCGCTTTTCTTGCCCAACTTTGCATTGAAGTCCCCCATAACAACAGTGAAGTAGGTTTTAGAAGTATGTATGGCCTTACTTATGTCCTCATACATAACTTCTACTTCATCATCGGAGTGTGACGAGGTCGGTGCATATACCTGAATGACCTTCAGCGAATATCTTTTGGATATTCTGAGTACCAGGTATACCACCCTGCTCGACACACTTTCGATGGTTATTATGTTGTTTACGAGGGACCTGTGGACGAGAAACCCGACACCACCTTGGGACTGTTGGTCGCCCTCCCGGTGGTAGAGCAAGTTACCGGACTTCAGGGTTACGGTGTCCTCCCCTTCTCTACGGACTTCGCATAGCCCGACTATGTCCCAGTGTAACTTGCTCAGTTCCTCTTCCAGCTCGTAAATCTTTTCGTCAGCCCTCATAGTGCGGATATTGTGTGTTACCAGGGCCAATCGTCGTGGGGGTGGGTAGCCGGATAGGTGCCGGTGATTCTTAGCACCCCTTGCCCTGTTTCTCTGGCCGCTACCGTAGCCAGGAAGAGCAGGACTGCCGGGCACTAGGGGCCTAGGTTGTGTTTTGTTCATTTCATGGGGGGGGGGTTGCCATACGCGCCACGCTTGGCAGGCGGGTTGGCGCGCGCAGTTTGTTACTTGTTACTCTGCGGAAGATGCTGCTGCCCATCTTCCGGTATTTATTCCCTTAGCAGGCTCTTACTGCAACCACGGGATGATATGGTGGGGGACTATTCGCAAGCCGGTCACCCCACGGCAAAAAAAATATTGTATGGTAATTTATCGATGAAATTGAATGTAGTTTAAGCCCTTAAAAGCTCCGACACCACTAACCAAACACCCTGTATAACTAACATGGACGTCTAATGCCAGCTCATAAATGCCCCCAAACACATATTTCGGCGCAATATCTTTGACAAATGTTTATAGAATATAGCCAATCAACACTTTGACGGACCAATCACAACTATTTTTAAATGGTGGTTTAAGTTTTTATATAGGTTGTCATTGATATTCTTTACCGTGATGCATTTAAGAGGGGTGACACTTTGTCAACTGAAATTTAGGACCGTTTTTGAAATGCAATTTAGTATGGCGTGCGGCTTCCATGTTTTATTTGTTCGTAGGTAGGCAAATAGGCCCTTGCGGACCATTAGTCATTCATTAGACTCATTAGGTACGCTTTGTGTTGTATATTTTAACGAGTTTCATGTAGTTCAAATAAACCTTCCAAAAGGCTACACCAAAATCAGGGATTTACTTCCAGTATTATTTTCATACAACAATTTTGATTTATTAGTTTTTTTTTCAGCGTTTTAATTTATAGGGTACCTAGGATTTTCAATTTTATTTCTGCGCTTATTGTCGAAAACCTGACGAATCAATTACGTTACCTAAATAGCACTCTACAAAATTAATGAAATATTTTGACTTAAGTAGTTATATTGGTAACAATTCTTGATTCATAATCTTCATAGATTCATAATAAAATATTAATGCTCTTATCAAATATCCGCGTAAAAATTCTTATGATATCGACTCTTTCCGATTTTTTTTATATTTTTACCAACGTGACGAGGCGGTGGTAAACAAGCTTACAGATGGTACAGTCAAGAGCAAAAGTAAGTGATCACCTTGTGCCTTATCACAATGGAATAAGGTCTATAATCGAACAAGAATGATCACTTACTTTTGCTCTTGACTGTACGCAGTTGCTGCCCCTTGAAAACCTACCATCACCACACATTGAATATTTAAATGTTGTAAACGAAACTGACATAGCATATCGAAATGTGTCACTGCAAGCTAGGTCAGAGGGATCCAAGTCCGTTTGATTTTACATACGATTATACAATTATAATGTAATTCAAGTAACGCAATATCAAGACTAGATACGATTTAACTAAGCAAAAGAGGTTACTAATTAAAGGAGCGATTTGTCAGCCTCCGTAGCCTAGTCGGTAGAGACCCTGCCTACGAAGCTGGAGGTTCCAGGTTCGAATCCCGGCGAGGGCATTATTTGTGTATTTATTCATCACAAATATTTGTTCCTTAGTCATGGCTGTCCTATGTATCTAAGTATCTATATGTATATATCTATTATGTATATCGTCGCCCAGTACCCACATCACAAGCCTTAAGAGCTTATCGTGGGACTAGGTCGATTTGTGTAAGATGTCCCGAGATATTTATTTAATTATTTTTTATGTTTTAACCTTTTAATGGCGACCTTAGCTTAGTCAGTTGTAACCGTGCCGTCTATCCCGATCTATCCTAAACTGGAGGTCCCGGATTCAAATCCTGCTAAAGTATAGCTATATGATGAGCACGGATATTTGTTCCTGAGTTATGGGTATTTATTTATCTGTGTATGTATTTATCTATATAAGTAAGTATAGCGTAACTTTACACGTATAACTCGCGTTTCTTACTCAGATAATACCGTTTTAGGTTAGGTAATATTTATTTAGTTCGACCAACATATTTTCTTTTTGTTCTGAAACGAAATGGAATACTTAGAATCTATAAATGCTTATACATCAATCGCACGAAGATTTTGAAATAGGTATCACGATGAATCAAGATACAACCCGAAGACAGAAAGTCGGGCAGACGGACGGATAAGACTGCGAAGTCTTAGTATGAAGCATCTAGCCGGCCAGCAAGGCGGTGGCAACTAACAAGTTACTGATTGTCTCCTGTTCGTTGCCGCCGCGATTTGGGCTCTACTTTTCACTTACGATCAGGTGGAGTGGAGCCACTTTGTTGTGCCAACATAAAAAAAAATAAAAATGAAGGCCCCGTTTTTACTCCTTAGAAAAGTACCTATCTAATCATTACCGTTGTCCACAGTCTTGGGACGCGTTCTTCCGTAACGCGACAGCGGGCGCAGCCCCCGGCGCGGCATACACTTCCCCGCCCAACCTAGCGCCCTACAACAAGAATGAGATGCCCCTCAGTGCCCTAGTACCCGCCTCAGGAGGCATGCCTTCCATCGCTGCTGGTAAGCTTCCATCGCTGGTGTTGGGACCTCTTAAGACCCAATGTCCATTACAATGTACATATTTCATATTTTAAAGACAAACGGGTCTTAATCGTGTAAACTTACGTTTAATTATATCCTGACGTTTCGGGCATGACGTTACAGTCTGCCTGCGACCACGGGTGTAACGTCATGCCCGAAACGTCAGGATATAATTAAACGTAAGTTTAGACCCGTTTGTCTTTAAAATATGAGTGATAATCGTGAAAGTTTAAATCAATAGAATGTACATGTACATATTTGTTGCAATCCAATTTGAGTCTTTCATGAACCTAATTAAGTAGAATTTCTTTTGTTTCATAAAAAAATCATCTACTATTAAGAATTTCCATTTGAAATGTCTTCTACCGTTAACTGATAACGGATCTTCAACCGTATTCGTTATTCCTCAGCATCATCAGCCTATGATAGTCCACTGCTGGACGTAGGCCTCTCCTATTAACCATGCGCACAGACGCATTAGGAGGTAAATGCCCATAATCGCCACGCTGGGTAAGCGGATTGGCGATCGCAGTAATGTGTCCACTATGATGACGCTGCTGCCCATCATCAATCTTTATCAAATAATGGTCAGTGACACATCAATCCCTTAGTCGACTCTTACGACACCCGCAGGAGGAGTTGGGGAGGTGACAAATGTATTCTTACTGCCGTCACCACACGACCACGTTACTCCTAACTAAATAAAACCTTTTTCACAGGATCCCCAATCAACGAAAAGATCATCGACGACCACTTGGCCGTTCAGGCCATCATCAGGAGTTACCAGGTGAAATATGTTCCATATCACTATAGGCATAAGTGTTATTATGGTTTGCACATTTTGTTTAGACCCCCTCCTAGCTAATGTCCCTGTTAAAATGTGAAAATAATGGTAGACACACTCATAGATAGAAAAAATAGTAGCTCCCTTGTTTCTAAATAATACAGGCGAAAAGTTAATCGTAGACGTAAATAAATATATTAATTGATTAAGAGTCGTATAGCTTAAGAAGAAATCGTGCTTTGAATATTAATCAACAGTTGAAGTTTGTCAATTTTGTTACCCCAAAATATGATGCGGTACGGTACACTGTTTTTGTAGTTGACATACACAAGGTACGACTTTTCTTAGGCTAATAACTTCTACACTCAAACACTTCGGTATTAGGTAGGCGTATTATGAAAATCATGGGATTACACACATAATGGTTCGATGCATGTATTCATTTGGTTACAAGTTCACTTCTACTATCAAATCACGAGGTTCACGGAATTTGGAACGTTGACAACTAATACGAAAGTCTTAATGTAATACATGTCTAGTCATTTGGATGTAAAACCATTGCATTCCCTTATTCCAAAATAGAACTGTTTATTCTCTTCATGTGGAATTTGTGGGATTATCTCCTAGGTTAAGGATATTGTTAGAATCCGTTCGTGCTAATACGAAAATACAGGGAATTTCCTAGGATTGTATCTAATCTCAAACAACGTTAAGAGGCCTGAAGTGAACTTTGAATACCAAAATAAATGTTTTCGTATAGGTAGGATCAGAAGTTAAAAGATATTCTACGTAAAAATATTTATACACACAATTTAGGTTGACATTTTTTTTATAGCGAGTATAGGTCAATAGAATTAGGGCTAGTTAAGTATGTTGTACATCAATCAACGTTAGCCTTTGTTTTTTTAAATCAGTTTTTCAAAATATTTCAACCAATTTCGCAATATACGAGATGATCAGGTATAATCAAATATAATTATAACAAAAAAATCTTACAGAACTGGAAGGCTAGCTGTACAAGTATTTTTTTAAGTCTGGTGAAAATAATTATAACGCGCATTCAAAGAAAAACAAATTACCCAAAAAATTATGCCGTACATCGTTTTTGCAGTTGACATAATCAAAGTACAATTTTAGAAACACTTATAGTTTTTGGCCATCTTTCTGCCGCCCTGAAAATAAAATTAGTCAGTGAATTTTCGATTAATTAGTGTAAGAAATTGATTATAATTATTTTATTTTGTTTGAGACCTTTTAATAAATCTTTCGGCGGCTAGAGCATAGGAATAGTAGGCTTATGTTATTATCAATTGATGTTTGTTTTTTTTGTTATAAATGACGTATTAGTTAGTATCAAAACATAAAAATCTTACCAAAAACGTAATCATTAGATTCGCTAGAAATAATATAATTGGTTGTCAACGCGTGTACAACGTCATTTCGTCGAAAAATACAAATTACAAGAATCCGTATCAGATTAAAAATGACGCAATTGGTAGTCTATGGCGGCCGTGTCAGAATAAACGACGTCTTACGACGCTTAGTAACTTAAAAAATCTAAATGTAACCAAAAGTAATAATTCGATTCAAATTCTTAACAAAAAATATAATTGGTTGTCAACACGTGTAAATCGTGTTTGTCGAAATATACGTACAAAATACGACAAAAATCCGTATTAAATTAAAAAAGTACGCAATTGGCTGTCTAGTCTGACACTAGCATTAAAAAGCACGCAATTGGTTGCGAATGTGTCGCTAGCGCGGTTAGTGAAGATCGTGTCCGACAGGCGCGCGGGCACCTTGCGGCCGACGTGGACCCGCTGGGCATCACGACGGCCAACCTGCCCGCGCTCGGCTTGCGCGCGCCGCGCTCCGAGCTCATCATGAGGAAATATTTCAACTTCGGTACGGATACGGACTATCAGTTACTGCCGCGACTTTGCCATACCTCTACCGCGAACTTGAAAATCTGCAAATTTCGGGGGTTTGTCTCTATCGCTGAGAAAAATCCTCGAAATTTACGAAGTTCGCGATAGCTGGTCTTCGAAAATTGTAAATTTAGAGCTCTTCGTTGGAGATAGATGCTCGATATTTAAGGTTTTCGTGCGAAGTCGTGGTAACGGTTAAGGTGTGATGACGGCGTCTACTGCGGTTTCATCTTTTGACGTCGAAAACGGCAGATATAAATGAGGTTTTTCAAAGGGATCTATTTTTGTATGGCTACCATGACATAAGTTGTTTTGAATCTTCAAAATGGCTTATTTTCGTATGATGACCATAGAGACTTAAGTCCTTTTAAAATGACGTTCGATATTCGTGTTTTGAATTTGACATGCCGTTAGCAATAGTCCAGTTTGTATTTTATGCAGGCACTCTATAGATAAAGTTACTGTATAAATGAAGCTGTGTTATGTTGACTGGCTGTCAAAGAAGAACATTTTTTATCTATTAATTTACTTAATGATCTCTGCCATTACTTTGTTTTGCATTTGGCACGCACAATCGGAAACCTCATTTGGTTTTAAATGATTTGACCGACGAATGTCGTGCGCTTGATTATTCACTTGATCGAATGTAGCTGTTGTTTTTACTAACAACTCTTTGAGATATTATCAAAACAAAATGTATAAAAGTTTTGATAGTTAACTACTTTAAGAGGCTGAGCGCTCAGCATTCGATCGATTTAGGCCAAACGAGATTGGTTTTGTTTTTAAACGACGTACAAACGATTAGTGAAATTGCGGTCGACGACGACATCATGCCTTTATCTGTGTGATTCCCCAAGGTCAACATGATTCATTACGCTCCCTACTTATTTATCTTTAAATGCACACGTATCCATGCAGGATATTCAGTTTCAAAGACATACATGACGAGGTAACTTTAGCTGTCAAACATTCAAGTTTGTAATCCAGTTACCCCAAAGAACTGTGCCGTACACCGCTTTAACAGGTGTAACACTCATAATACGATTTTGTGCAAGTACTAAGAATACATTATAAACTTTTGAAGAAGGGTCCTTAAGTCTCGTGCAGAATTAAAAAAAACTTCCTGTTGATAGCATTTGATACTATAAAATTTACTGCAAAGGAGCATAAAAAATAAGCATGACTTTTGCGAATCATACAGTGGAAGCTACCACTCGGGTTCAATCCACGCACGGACTCCGACCTTTATTGTTGAGTTAAAGTATTTAGCGATTTGAGCTGTAGTGTTGCTTGTTTGAGACGATAGCTTAGCGCATCGATGTTATGGAGTTCGGAGACCGTTCGTGGCAGTCATTCATTTGGAATGTTTTTTCATCAGGCGTTTTCGATGTTGCTTCAAATCAAATCTCATTTTAACTACCGAGTGGATGCTTCCTTTTCGTGTAGGAGCGTTGTTTGTGTCTCGGTAGACTTAACGTTTTTTTCTAAATTAACCTTCTTGCCTAATTCTACGGTCTACCGAGTTACTAAATTGGCAAAATTACGTTATGTAGTATTAACGTTGTCGTTTGTTTCTTTCGGTACTAAGTAATTAACATTTCTTTTTAAACTAAAGATTTCTTTTCGACTAACGACTCTACCGACGTTGAACAATTGCTAGTCTCAAAATTTGTAGGGATTGTTATAATGTAGAATTATTTAGTCTGTATCGTATAGGTCAGTAATATTGTACCAGGTAGTACATGAATATATTATTGTAGACCAATTAATTTTAGAAGCCAGCCGTGAACGCTTTGCCGTCTTGTGTCTAATTTTGTTGAACTATTTTTATCAAAGTGCAAATCAATTGCGAATACACTTAAAATATATTGCGTCGACGCTGAATCGCTATCGCATTGTAGAGAACCGTATAGGTATTGTTATATTTGTTTCCATGTGACTAGATTCTAGACGCTGATACGTTGAACGTTGCGATATTTTTATGTGATAGGTATTGTTTTGAATATAGGAAATGAGCAGCAATTATATGACTCATGCATATTTCTGTCCATTTCTAGGTTTTAAACGAACGGTAATTAACAAAATGGGCGAATTGAATATTGCAACTGTGACGTCATACCTAATTTGTGCTTATTATTGCACCGCCATTTTTGACGTTTCACTAAATGGAACTTATAGTCTAGCTGCTCACCATATAAGAAAAATGTGTAGTCATGTCTTGTTCTGTTCCATTATACAAATAATATAAATTTCAATACCAGGGTAACGTTTCAGCAAAAGGCCTTTTAAAAGGTCCTTGGGTCGCTAGAGGCGAAATATCCTGGGTCATACCGCTAAAAGTGAAGTTTGTCTGTCTAGTCCCGCGGGCACTTAGTGGCGCACCTAGACCCGCTGGGGATCTCGACCGGCGACCCGGTAGAGTCCAGCGAGTGGCACGGCGGGCTGCGCGGCTTCGCCAGCGAGGCGGTCGTTAGGCAACACGTGCGGTTCGGTATGACAGTTGTTCGACAGTAGTCCGACCATGTTATCTTGCCGTGCCGACTTTCGTAGGGGTTGAATGTCCTTTTTATAAGCTGTAGGGCTGCCCTAGTGAACATAAAGTAGATTTGAAATTATTGTGAAATCTCTGTAATTGTCATAAGATTGTTTATGTGTCAAATTATTCAGCCGATGTCGACTCGCTTCATCGAGGCAAAGTACACTTTTTTCGCTCTTATGTTTTTTTTCTCTTTTTTATTCATTAAACTGAGAGTTGTATTTAACTTTATACAGTAAATATTTTCTTAAAATGGACTTTTATCGACTTTTAAACTGTATGTCCTAGTATGTCTAGTATCAAGTGACATGTAACTCTGTCCACCGTTGTACATCGACTATATTGCAAAGCAACATTCAAACCCTACGAAAACCTTCAGTGCGAAAAGATAACGTGGTTTATATGTGGTGTATAATTCTTTGCCATCGTATTTTCATATCAATATCCGTTGTCATATTGCTGTCACTATTCACAGGAATATGAATTCGAACTTTGCAGTGAAAAAATATTGGCAAAAGTTTATACACTACGTCTGTATCGCGTTTGGTAGCTAGTGGGATGTCTGTCGTCGGTGTAATTAAAAAACACGAGGTGTCGTTCCGAGTTCGACTGCATCATATACAAAATACACATTTTTAGTTAATTTCTTAGTAACCTTTGATCGCCTCAGTCAGTGAAAATGCAGTAAAAATTGCTAACATTGACAAGTCGACAATTCCTTTGATGTTGCAGTGAAAAGTTCAAAATTTAAAATTGTTTTTATTCATTGTTATGCAAGTGTGGTCGATCGCGAAATACTACCTTTTGGTTATGGATTCTATTTTGACGGTGGTGGAAATTATGGCATATTAAGTGTATGTATTATATGCATTGACTTCGCATGAGATATAGCCCATTGAACGAAACCTTTTGAATTGTAACCTAGATAAACAATCGCTAATATATGGCTACAATTTGGCGAAGGCAATACAGAGATTATAAATAAATATGTATTAATGCAAACATTTTACATATTTTATCCTATTTTCTAATTTAAATATTTGACATCCTATAGCCGGCCACTAACCAAATACTGATTAAATATTTCGGAACATATAATGAAATGCCTTGGGCGGCTAAAGGGCACTATTACACTGTAAGACGATATCCTTCTATCTATCAATACGCAATACTTAAAATGGTGTAGGGTTTTGCTTCGGCACTCGCAATTTCGAACACAACGCAGGGCATTTAGGGGATTCGGTAATAACTGTGATGATATTATTAACTATATTTTTCCCTTTTTATGCTCATTTGGTTACCACCAGTCTACGTCTCATACTAGTCAAATGTGGACTGTATGTTTATTATAATAAGGCCCTTCTCGCTTTTGAGTCGTCGTATAAATTCCCGCAAAAACGCGTGTGAAACGAAGTGAATTTGCAGCGACGCACAAGTGACGCCTATGAGGCGGAAATCGCCTGAGAATTGCTTTGTGAGAGAAGGCCTTTAATGTAAAGTAAACGTCAATAGTCATTTTGCTATTTTTCTTAGTTTATTGAATGAGATATCGTAATAGTCAAAAATCATATTAAAAATTTGCAAATTGTTTAAATCTTGTCAAGGGAACCGCGAAAAATAAGTATAGAAAAAGTAAATTTGATTTTTTTACGTGTATTATCTCATATTGATAGTATGTTTTGCGAAATCTGTCCATTTATTCCATTCTTTACATTTTGGAATCAATAAAAAGGATAGTTTTCAGCTATGACATAAAACATGAAAAGTATAGTTAATAATATACATACGTGGTAAATTTCAGGGCTAAAGGGTATATTACACTAAT
Organism: Thaumatotibia leucotreta; assembly: GCA_025490895.1. Taxonomy (NCBI): domain Eukaryota; kingdom Metazoa; phylum Arthropoda; class Insecta; order Lepidoptera; family Tortricidae; genus Thaumatotibia; species Thaumatotibia leucotreta. The sequence continues at coordinate 115 of JALPQI010002816.1, read as the reverse complement.
AAGTAGTGGGTGTAGTTTCAAACTGCTTTATTTTCTTGGGCTTTTTATGCAATTCTATTATCTACGTATATTTAAGTCAATTTCTGTACTTATTTTATCACACTTTTGTATTTTA